>CANNZV010004526.1:0-39646 GCA_947561585.1 Caprella mutica
CTAGGGTAATTTTCGACATACACAGGGAATTTTACGCGATACACACATTGTTGCACGAAAACCTAAATTATCAAAACTGCTTAGTTTTCAAGATATTGTTTTTTATAGTGTTTGGAACGTAAGTACTATCATGGATTTTTTAATGTACTTTAAATCTTAGAAGCAAAAGCAGTGGTGAGTCAATATTTTGTAATTTGACATCATTGCTCAAGGGGACCGTCTCCCTCAAATCTGTAAAATAAAAATTGGCATAAAATGATGTCTTATAGCCACTCAGAAAAAGTTTTAAAATATTAGAGCTGAAAATAATCTGGAAGTGCTTCAAAAACAGATTTACAATATTGTAAATTATACCTGTCAGGTCTATCAAAAGACCTGTCAGCACAGGTATAGAGGGACTCTTACAGTCGAAGGTTACACTGACTATTCAGCTACAGTAGACGATAGATAATTTAATTTGTATGAAATTCAATAAAAGTCATTACAAAATTAATGAATCGAAAGAAAATTGAAGACTATAAATGAATGATCATAATTATGATCTATTTCTTTCTATACATAAATTTGTTATCCTATGAATTTGTTGTTTAACTAAATTAGTTTCAGGTAACCACTTATTAACGATTATAAAGTCACAATTTCGGAAATTACAAGTTGGAAAATTAAGAGAAATACATGTGCACGAGAATAGTTACAATAAATATAGATATTTCATCGAAAGTTAAATAATTTGAATTGAATTCTTTAATCGAAATGTAAAGCTTATATAAATACGATATGATTTAATTCACCGACATTCACTAATTGGTAACTTTAGTTACTTACAATGAATTAATAGAAATCTAATTAATAGAAACTACGTAAAGGAGGAGCTTATTCTAAGCCATCTTGTCAAATCTCAAAATATTGACTGAAGGTTTTTTCTTCTAAAATTTCAAGTGTACTCACCATTTTATTTTTTTCTCGATAATATTTGTAAATATTTTGGTAGAAGTCAGTATCTGGAAAACTAAGCAGTTTTGATATATTTTATTTCTGAAAAAGTGTTTATTTAATTAAACTCTAATTCAAAGCTTTTGTATTCACCTGTGTCCATTTATAACTTCATAGACAGATAAAATAATTCCTGTACGTTTTCACAACTACTATCTAGTTTCCTAGTACAATGATATAATTTATGTGGTAATGTTTTTTTTATATTCTCTGGCTTGAAATAATTATCTGCATACTGCATTATTTATATTTATCTACCATTCAGCACAAAATAATAGTGGATAATCAACTTGCTTGATAATCAAATCCATTTAACTTCTAGATGATATTGTAACAGATGAGTACAGTGTGTTTTTTTTCTATTGCAAGACTTTGAGTTCCTACTAGGAATATTTGGAATAAGAATTTAGAGGAAACATTTATATTTTCTTGAAGATAAGGCTTGGTACTTACATTCTATGTAATACAAACTTATTTGAAACTCATTCAAAATACTTCTAAAGGCTATCTACAGAAGGTGTTGGAAATGGCCGCCGGAATCCTGTAGTCAAAGTCTTGTGCGCTTCAAGACGCTCTTCGAGTCTTCGTCACCTTCTCAATTGTTACTGCGTCATAATTTGCACCAAACAGCTTCACACACTAAATTCTATCATATCATGAATGGATTGAGGTTTTTCAAAAAAAAATATATATATTTTGTGTTGTAGCCCAGAAATGGAAATCGAGTGGATTGAGTTCTTACTGAGTGCTGGCCAGAAGATCTCAGTGTCTCTTCTGGTAACTCGTCCTTGAAATTTTTCTTCAAGAACTGCTTAGCCACTCTTGTACAATGAGATGGATCACCATCTTGCATCCACCAGAGTTTGCGTCATGTTGCAGTGGCTCAAAAAAGTTTGCCTCACTTCGTATTTCAGCAAAGTCATGTTATAGGAACCATTAACAGAGTCACAAGGACTGTCGTCATCTATGAATGCTTAGACAATAGAATTTTCAGTCCACAATCGCAACAAATATCATTATTTTTTTTTTGTCATTTCTATTGTTTCATTCAACAATATCATGTGGATTCTCATCTGCAAATTATGACGCAGCAATAATTAAGAGAGTGACGAAGAGCGTCTTGAAGCGCACAAGACTTTAACTACAGGATTCTGGTGACCATTTTCAACACATTTTTTAGATAGCCTTCAGAATGTTTTCAATGAGTTTAAAATAAGTTTGTATAACATGAAATGGAAGTACAAAGCCTTATCTTCAAGAAAATATATTAGTTTCCTCTAGATTCTTATTCCAAATATTCTTAGTAGGGGCTCAAAGTCTTCCATAAGAAAAAAAAACACACTGTATCCCAACCAAGGTATCCGGTAAATTCATCGCATGATAAATTCATCGCGTGGAAAATTCATCGCGTGGTAAATTCATCGCATAGTAAATTCATCGCGAGGTAAATTCATCGCATGGTACATTATAAAATTAAATTGATAAACTTAAATATACTTTTTGCAAATTATCGCGCCGACCTTACTTTATTTTTCGCTGGATTAGGGTAACTTGTTTGTACGAATCTGTGAAGTTAGTTTATTTAATGAAATGATTGGATTTTAGTAATATGTAGAATGTCATATAATTTTGCATGTATATCAATCAATTAATATTTAATTTATAACACTTCTTTATTGTGTCTTCTGTCCAATTTTTTCTGGGTTCAATTGTTTTGGAGCCCAATTGTCGTGAGCACAATTGTCCTTGGGACCAATTTTCCTGGGGCCCAACTGTCGGTGCACCATATTGTTTATAACGTTTCAATGTCTTTATAAAAAAAATCATCTTTTATTTACCTCTCTATTTTTTGTATTATCTACCTTCCTTTTATATGTCATCGATGATTTATTATGTTATGAATTCACCTGCGATGAAATTACCATGCGATGAATTTTCCATGTGATGAATTTACCATGCGATGAATTTACACTGATCCCCCGACCAACACAAGTTAATGAGGCCCCTGTTGGCACTATATAGGTGTACAAATCGTATTGGTACTGTGTGTTTTTTTTTTTGTAAAATGGGGCAACATGGTGACAGTATGGGCTATAAGGTTCAAACCATCTTAGCCCAAGATGTTGCCGATATGTTAAACAGTTTCAGCCATTTAATGTTGATACGCTATATCGTAATCAGGTTGGGCCAATAAAACAATTCCGTGTGACGGATTCGCCACATTGAACCAACCTTCTCCCAAGGTAACATTCCATGAGAATGGAAAACCACATTATCCCCATGTAATTTCTTGGCTACTTTTCAGTCTGCGATCTCTCGCCCATCTAACCATCTAGTACCCATGTTGGCACAATGTGTCATGGTTGCTTGAGATGTATTCTCTAAATAAGCGCTACTGAGAATAGGGTTGCAGTGATGTGACTCATTGAGAATTATTGCATAGTAACCTGGGTAGTAGAGTGAAAAATATTATAACAATTATGAAACCTATTAATACAACTGTTTAAATATTTGTACTATTTTTAAAGTTAGATTATGATACAATTTGTTTTGAACACTATTAAAACACTTACCAAATGAAATTCAAATTAAATATGTCCTGGTTGCTTTATTTTATCTAAGGCGTATATTTTTTATTTCAGATTAATGACATTGAAAGGCACCGGCTCTACGTGAAGTCTAACAATAGACTTTTGGAAGAGGCGAAGATGTCTGTCAACTTGGAGTCTCTCGTCATTCGTGATACCAGTTTTTTGAGGATGAATTTGAAATTTCCTTTCGAAGAATTGCTACCGCATCTGCTCTGTAATATGTTCCAATTATGTACGAAATTAAAAGAAGTTCAATGCAAAATCTACAGAAGAAACAATATGGGATTTTCAACCGGACAATCTTTGTATAGTTACCACCCTAGAAGATCGGACGATTCTGATCAAATGGTTAGCTTTTCCCCTAAAAAAATTAGTTTTAGGGATGTTTTAGAGATGGTACACTGTTCAGATCTCACTCTGACTCAGAGGCTATTTTCTATGCAACGGACTATTCCTCGCCGGACTATTCCCCGCCGGACTATTCCTCGCCGGACTTTTCCCCGCCAGGACTTTTCCCAATCAGGACTATTCCCAGCCAGGAATTTTCCCCGCCGAATTTTTTAAAACCATCTAGGTTACTTTATCTACGTTACTTTATTAATTTTGGTATCCATTGTACTTCTTTATTCTATACATTTTATCTAAGATTAGTCAAAATTAGGATACTGATGATGACTATGTTATTATTCGAAAGTTCTTAAGAATAATAGATTGATGTTCATTTTTTTACGTTGTTTCACTTGATCTTCATTCAGTTCATAAAATTATTAAAATATTCATTAAAATTAAAACTTAGTTATGATCTTCAGTTCTTCACTCATGATTGCATGAAGAGAAATTGTCTATGTCTATGGGTGAATAGAGATATTCACTTTTTCAGACTGCAGTTAGGGCTATATTTGCCGGTAAATTGTTCGAAAGACAATTGCTGAAAAAAAATTTGCTCTAAAGACAATTGTTCGAATAACAAAGGCAAGAACGAACAATTGATCGAATGATCAATAATTAAGATAATCCAAAAGTAAATGAAGTACATGCAGTTATTATTAATTAGTAAATTACTAATTAGAAACAAGGACGGTTAGGTGTAGCTAATTGATATGATCACACTTCATGATTTAGACAATTGATCTATTGAACAATTAATCGAATGACGAATTGCTTAAATGTTCAAATAATCAATTACCCAATGTAAAAAAAGAAGAAGGCTCAACAAGATAAGGACTACCGAAAAGGGGAAATTTTAAAAAGCCCGTGGTAAGAATACAAGAGTTTATGCTAAATGTCTCGGAAACGAACGTGCAGTTCCCATAACCTGAGATGCTAAAACCTAACAATCTTAACCTAGCCCTAAAAAACCATCTCGTCGGGGCGCGCTAGAGCGATTGACTGCCTAAAAAGCGAAAATTGTAGTTCCCAAAATTGATACGATAATTCCTGTTCTATAAAAGTAAGAAAATTTTCATTTCATTAGCTTGCAGGTAAAGATAGGTGGTCACTGGTGCCATTTCAGTGCTAGAAACTGCACTCAGTGCCACAACTACCCACCTTTTCTCTAGACTCTAGATATACAATAGTTTTGATATATTCTGCCATTCTGTAAAATATGTCCACATGTACTATAGTATCCTGGTCAATATAAATGAACGGGGCAACGACAAAAGCCCACACCGACAAAAGTCCACACCGACGAAAACAAAATTAGTATTCCTGAATCCTGCAATATAAATAATCTATATATGTAAAGTTGGACGAATAATAATTTAACAGTTTTCTCTCTACGGAATCATTGTAAATTTGTATTATGCACCAAATTAGGACGCTGCTATCGCAGAACTTAATTTTGAAACACTTTAATTTATGTACTAAAATTTTAGTATATACTACTGGATCATTTAGTCCGTGACCGGACAATTGCCACCCCCTGACAATTGCCACCCCCGGACAATTGCCACCCTCGCACAATTGCCACCCAAATAATTATTATTAGGCCTCTTAACTAAAATGGTGATAAAATATGTATATTATTTTTGCACGATTTATCATTAATTGTATACATTATATATGAGATAAAAATTTCATTCCACATTTAATATTTCTTTATAAAATTAATTATTCCTATAGTTGATATAATAAATTGTATGTTGTTTTTATACGAATTATTTCCATTATTCAATTGATCTTGTCCTTAGTAAATTAAAAATATCTTCCTTTATCAATCCTACTATCATTGATAAACAAATATCCATATTCTAGGATATCTATGAGTTGAGATGCTCATTGGCATATAAGCAGTCATATCACGTACATACCTATGTGTGATAAGTTAGTGCAGTTTTAAATTAACTAATAATCTGTGAAAAAGTTAATTGGCTTAAAATTGTAGATGCGTGGTGTTTAAGAAAATCCATTAGTGTAAATCCTGAAAATGTTACAGACGAAGAGAATTAAACAGTTTTGAATCGTTCTAAAGAGGTGGTATAAAGTATTCGATAACATAAGATTTAAAAAATATAAGATTTAAAAAGCACATTCAGAAACCGAATAATAACATTTTTTATCTTATAATGTATATAATTAATATTTAATCGTACAACAATAATATACATATTTTATCACCATTTTTAAAGTTAGGAGGCCTGATATTAATTATTTGGGTGGCAATTGTCCGGGTGGCAATTGTCCGGGGGTGGCAATTATCCACGGGTGGCAATTGTCCTAGCACCCATTTAGTCAGACGTCAGGTAACCAGCAGACGTCTTGTTCAGTTGTCATGTAGGATTACTGATCCTACATACATCAGCCTCTGTAGTCTTTGCTAGCTATAGTCTTAGATTCTATAGCCAAGTTTTTCGTAAATACTTTATTAGGCTACAATTATGTATGCCCCTTATACATGTGTAATTAGTCAATTAGTATGGTTGTTGATGTCCTGAATAGGTACAGACTTTATTCTAATTTTTCATCAAACCGTGGAGCAACAGTTAGCATATGACTGTAAAATAACCAAAATGTTTTGTAGTTCCTTATTTGTATATTGTATTTAACTTGTTACAGGAAAGCAACAACAACCTACAATTTATTTATATTTACTCGCAGTTTCTATAGTCTAGTGTTTTAAAATTAAGTTCTGCGATAACAGCGCCCTAATTTAGGGCATAATACATATTTACAATGATTCCGTAGAAAGAAAACTGTTAAACTATTATCTTCCTTCGTTCCAACTTTACATATATAGATTATTTATATAACAGGAATACTAATTTTATTTTCGTCGGTGTGGGCTTTTGTCACCCTTTCTAAATGAACATACCCTGCTATCTATTTCTTTTGGAATTCGTTGTGATTAGATGACAGAATAGAGTATTTCGTCACGAAAACCATCACTCTCCTCGCCTTATACTTTTCAAAAATCTTGCTCAACAACGGAAGAACTGAATTTGGTCTGTAATTAGACACACCTAATGGGTAACCTGACTTAAAAATAGGTGTAATATTAGAAACTTTCAAATCGTCGGCAAATATCCCGCTTTCAAATGATCCATTGATCTCTTTTGCGATCAATTTGAGTAGTCGAGTCGATATGCCATTCGCTCCATAAGATGTATTCTTAAGGCTGGCGATAGTTTTCTCACATTCTATCTTACTGGGTATATATACAAAGTATTTGGTAAATGACTGATAAAATGGGTCACAGAAATGTTGTCTGAAGTAGGAAGTCTAGCACGCAGATCGTAGGCAATATTAGAAAAATAAGAATTTAAGGCGTTTGCAATATCAGTCCCATCAGTTTCTACCTTGTTCCCGATCCTCAACTCACTTCCCGTTATCATACCACTGTCCATAAGATAGATTTCTTATTCACTTCCAGTATCTCTTCATGTCTGTTCTATACCTGGTGAAATATTGATGATAGAAGGCTCTCTTAGCTTGTGTAATCTTGGTATTTAACAAATTCTTATAGATATTGTTTTGTACATTGAAGATTACTCCACGTTTGTATTGTTTAAAGTACAAGGATTTCTCCTTGACTGCTGCTCTCAAAATGTCACTACAGTGCGAACCAAAAGAGTTTGCAGCAATGATTTTCCAAAATCTGGAACAATTTTTCACAGTAAACTGAAATTTGTGAACAGGATAATAAAGGATATATAATCAATATTTAACTACTGAAATGTGTACCATTCCACTTTAACATTAAAATCATCGATGCCGGGTGGGTCAAAAGTGTTTGCAGCGGTCTGAAGTGCTGAAAGGTGAAAGGAAAGATGCTAAAACAAAGTTACTTACTTTGTGGTTTACTTTGTGGTTTTCTGCACATCACCCATGAAGGTCCTAGTGCCAGGAATGACTTGTGTTACTTTCATAGCAGTTGTCAGATCTCAGTTTGGAGTTCAGTTTCTTTCAGGAACTCCTCCAGGATATCGACAGGGAATGCAGGGGACAGAAGGTACAGTATTTCCACAGGTTTCCTGTGTGTATAGCAGTGTCTCAGGATTTCCCTTCGGTTTTGAGCGTACTGTGGGCATTCAATCAGGAGATGTCTGGGAGTTAGTGATGTATGGCATGTACTGCATAGCTTTTTGGTTGTCCCTTTGAAGTGGTGGCCGTGGCTGAGCTGTGTGACTTCCAGGCGCATTCTAGTGAGTGCTACTTGTAGGGGACGAGGAGCATCGGAGAAGGCGGTGGCTCCGATATGGGGTTTAAAGCAGGTCAGACTCTGGTCACAGTGGTGCCACGTATCCTTCCAGACATCCAGGTAGATCTTGCCGATTTTACATCTCACTTCATCATGGGACATTGGCAGTTTGGTGATTTTGTTCAGAGTGCGGGCCCTGAGAGCTAGGTCATCTGCTTTTTCATTTCCTGGAATTCCAACATGACTAGGTACCCACTCCAAGGTGAATTTAGAAGGCATATTCGGCAAAAAAGACATAGCTATCCAAGAAACAAGAAAATGTGTGGAAAAGGAGAGATTTTGAAGGGTCCGAATTGCACTGAGAGAGTCAGTTAATATAAGGAATTTGCCGGTCTTTGTGGAAAGGAATTTTATGGCAGCATAAATTCCATATAGCTCGGCTGTGAATATAGAGGAGTACAGCGGAAGTCGGGCCATCAGTGAGAATTCAGTTGACCAGACTCCGCAGCCAACTGATTCAGCTGTCAAGGAGCCATCAGTAAAGACGAGAGTGTGGGATGGATATTTGTTTCCTACAAGATCGAAGTATAGGGCTCTCCATTGAGGGTTTGAGAGGTTTTGTTTGGAGGATTTAGCAAGGGTTGAGTAGATGGGGTGGTCCTCAGTTCTGTAACGATGTGGCATAGGGATGCAAGGAGGTAGCTGTTCTTCTATGTCTGCTATTCTCAATTCTGAAATCAACTGTTCAAGAACTGGGAAGATGTATCTTTGGTGGAGGTTTTCTGGAACGGGTTGGTGCGAAGAGATAAATGAGGCCACTGGGTGATTTTCTATGGTTGCCGTGCGGCATCCATACTGTAGAAGCAACTGGCGTCGTCTGATGGAAAGAGGGGTGATGTTAGCTTCCGCCTCTAGTTTTCTCGTAGGAGTGGGTCTCAGAAGACCTAGGATAGTGCGAATTGCAGCATATTGTACTCGGTCTAGCTTGGTGAGGTGTGACTTGGCGGCAGATGCAAACAGCATACAGCCAAAGTCCAGTTTGGGCAGGATGAGTGATAAATAGAGGCGCTTCAAGGTCAGATAGTCGGAGCTGTATCGAGAAAATGATATGATCTTCAGGAGATTCAGGTCCTTCACACATCTAGCCTGTAGTCCCGCTATATGTTTGTTCCAAGTTAATTTGCTGTCAAACACCATTCCCAGATATCTTATAGATTGTACATAGTTTATGGTGTTGTCCAGTATGCGCAAATTTGGTGGTGAGTTGGTAGGCCGGTTCGTGAAGATGATTGAATTTGTCTTTGTTGGAGATATTGTTAAACCCCATTTATGGGACCAGTCTGAGATGGAGTCAATGGCCAGTTGCATTTTGGTGAGTGCCTCGTTCAGGTCTGAGGAGGAGGTCCAGAGGGCCCCATCGTCTGCATAGAGGGAGTGATGGACTCCAATTGGGATTTCATCAAATAGGTCATTAATCATGATGTTGAACAGGGTTGGGCTCAGTACCGAGCCCTGTGGGACTCCTGCGATTACAGGAAAAGGTGTTGACAGGGAGTCTGCGTTCCGAACGGAAATACGTCTTGCAATAAGGAATTCCCTTATAAATCTGATTAGATTTCCAGATATTCCTAGTTTCTCCAGTTTCAGGAAGAGCCCGTGGTGCCAGACTGTGTCGAATGCCTTATTTATATCCAGAAGTACAGTTACACAGTACTTTCGGTGGAGTATGGCATTTCGGGCTGCATATTCCAAACGGCATAATGCGTCTGTAACACTGTGTCCGGCTCGGAAGCCGCTCTGGTAAGTGGTGAAGAACTTTTTCTCCTCAAGATGCTGCAGAAGGCGCCTGTTTATCATCTTTTCTATTATTTTTGACATGCAATTAGTTAGGGCAATGGGACGGTAGGATGATGGTGAGGTGAGAATTTTGTTGGGCTTAGGTATCGGTATGATGATGCTTTCTCTCCATTGGTGTGGGTATCCTGTTTGGTACAGGTAGTTATAAAAGTTGAGCAGCATCTCGTGTTGGTCTTGGTTCATGTTTTTGATTAGGGGGTAAGAAATTTGGTCAGGTCCAGGTGATTTTGATTTGCATTTGGATAATGCTAGTTTGAGTTCACTATCAGTAAATGGACGATTGTAGTTTTCTGTGTTGAGCGAGGAGAAGTTTAAAGGGGTGAGCTCAGTTAATGACTTATGTTTTGTGAATAGTTGGTCTGAGTTGCTACTATTACTGCTGTGAGAGAAGTGTCGCGCCAAGGAGTCTGCAACGTCCTTTGGTGAGCTTATAGGGGTACCATTTATGTTAAGTACTATTGTACGGGATGTTGGTTTGTTTCTTAGAAGTCTAACGTGTTTCCACACCTGTTGCGATGTGGTGTTAGAGGTGAAATTGTCCAGGAATTTTTTCCAAGAGTTTTTACGGGCTTGTAGGGTGGTATTACGGAAGTGTGCCTTTGATTTTTTATATTCTATCCAGAGTGTGATGTCCCCTTGATGGTTTTAATATCTGTTGTGTGCTCTACGGCTTGTTTTGCGTGCTTCGCTGCAGTCTTCAGTCCACCAGTAAGAACTTAGAGGTTTCGGTTTAATAGAGGATATTGGTATGGATTTATTTGCTGCTTCAAGGATGGATTTGGTCATAGTTCCACATGCTTGTGTTGGTGATAAGTATCTGGATGGCATGTTTAGGTTTTCTTGGTATAGCGACCAGTTTGCGGAGTTTATTTTCCATTGCTTAGTTGCTGGGGAGTTATTTGAAGGGAGTGTTGTCCTTATTGCGATAGGGAAGTGATCGCTGGTCATCGGGTCGTGGTGAGGTTGCCAGAGAAGTTTAGTCGCAATATCTGGGGAGCATATCGTAACATCAATGTGTGTGTACTTTCCTGTTGATGATAGGAAAGTTGGTTCACCAGTGTTCAGGATAACCAGCTCGTTGTCTTCAATCCAGTTAAATAGATCATTTCCCCTACGATCTGCCTCTGGCGAACCCCAGAGAGGATGATGGGCGTTGATGTCAGCACACAATATGAATGGAGAGTTGATCATACTTAGTAGCGAGTCCAGATGAGGGAGGTAGTCTCCAGAGTTGGTATTTGGTAGTAGGTATAGTGAGGCTATATTTAGGGGAGTATTTGGGGTGAATACTTTAGATATAGAGAGCTCGAGAGGGATATTGTGAGGGATGGATATTACAGGTAGAGTGTTTTTCACAAATATGGCAACTCCTCCACCTTTCTGTTTAGGACGGTCATGACGTTGGGGAGGAAAATGGTATTGCGGTAAATATGGAGATGATGTTGGTTTCAAGTGGGTTTCCTGTAGACAGACAATATCTGGTTTGATGGTATCAATAAGTGATTGGATAAATGGTTTGCGTGTATGGAAACCTCGTATGTTCCATTGAAGGACCGATATTGTATTTATTGCTGCGAGGGGTGCACTGAGAGTTGTAGTGATGATAAGACAGCTGAGACAGCTGTGTCAAGGCTGAATAGTTGTCCCAGGAGAGTTACACATTCTATCTTTTCAGTGATGGTGGTTGCGAAGAGAAGGCGTATTAGTATTGGTAGTATTTGTGGGAGAAGCTGAGCTATACTGTTTTCAAATGGTGTTGTTGTTACTTGGGGAGTTTGGTTAGTGGGAGTTTCTGTCATCTGTGAGTACTGCTGGGTGTTTGGGATTCCGTATGGTAGGGGGGAGAGAGAGGGTAGAGGGAGCTCTTCATTATTGTAGGTTGTTTCCTTGAGTTTTTGGGTTTGTACACTTTGAGAGTGCATGGGTTGTTCTGGGCGGATGTAGTCTGTGTCAGAAGATTCGATTTGTCTGGATTGTCTTAAGACTTGAGAGTATCTGGGAGTTTGTCTTTCTTGAGTATGCTGCGATATCTGGCGCGGAGTTTGCGTTTTTTGAGGTAGCGAAGGAAAGTTTACTGAAGACCAATTAGTTGAGGGATTGTGAGGAATGTTATGAGCTATGGGTTGTGGTTTTACGGTTGGATTGACGTTTGTGTTAGGATTACTAGCATATTGTTGCTTTATTTGTGCTCGGGCTTCGCCAAAGCTGATGCCCAGTTCTGCTGTTAAGGAACAGATTCGGAGTTCTCTGACATAGTCCTGACATTCGGTTGAGCAAGACTCATGGTGACCCTTGCAGTTTATGCAGCGCGGAGATAATGCAGTGCATTCAGAGCGAGTATGCTCGGTTGAGGAGCAGTAGTTGCATGTCTCCTTACTGCGGCACAGGTTTGTGGTGTGTCCTAAACGAAGACATTTACGACAGCGTAAAGGTCTTGGGACATACCTGTCTATTTGATATCTGGTATATCCTAGAGTGAGGGAGTTTGGTAGTGGCCCGATAAAGGTTACAACATAGAGAGGAACGTGCGATTTATTTGGATCTGAGAAAAGTTTGCGTACTGCTACTACATCATATGGTTTAAGTATTTGGAGGAAGTCTTCAAGCGAGTCGTCTGAGAATTCTGGAGCGTATAGCTTGCCGTATGTGAATTGTCTCGTCCACGCTATTTTAGTGGAAATTGGGAGTTCTAGCAACGGGAATATTTTTGCTTTCAGGAGTTGATTGACTTGTTCTTTAGATGAAGTGGTAACTATGATGCTGCCTGACCGGAGGTAGTCTACTTTTAATAAGTTTCCAGAGTTATCAGACATATTATTGCTGTCTATGGAGCACAGTATGTTCAAACCTCTGGAGAGTTTAATAGGGTTGAGTCCTGTTAGTGCTCGGGAAGGATCATTACTGGATATCATTACTTGTCGGGCCGTTTCTGGTATTTTAGATAAGGTTTCTAAGGCAATTCGGGCAGAAGATGGTATATAGGAGTTAGAGCGTGAAGGATCAGGGTTAGCAGGGTTAGAGGAAAGAAGAGTAGGTTTAGGAGTGAGCACTTTGTCATTATTACTTACAATTGCAGAATCTGTAGTGCCTAGGTTATTGTCCTTGTCTGTGATTGAGGATTCTTGTTCCATATCACTGACATCAGATATGATACCATCAGGCTCAGATTCATAATAGGTGGAATCAAGGTCGCTGTTGTTGTTGTGATCATTTTGTTTTGGCTTTTTATTCACATCTTTTGAGATCTTAGGAGATGATGGATGGCTTTTCCTCTTACCTGCTTTGGGGTTTGGGCTGGCATTGGGAATGTTTAGTTGGTCTGGCTGGTTTGTTGTTTGTGAAGGTGAGGTGAGATCTATGCTTTGAGAGCGGGTGTGTCGGCCATTTTTATTCCCGCCGCCGGGAGTCATATTGTTGTCTATTTGGGTAGCTATGCGAGTATTTTCAGTTTGTTTTAATTTGCACGAAAACAGTTGAAACTGCTGACTAATGGGTACTGTACTACGTAGGTACCAATGATATTGCTAATGTTAGCTAGTGTTTTTTGCTTATAGCGTTTACTTTCTTTTATGTATTATCACAGAATTTCACTTTTGGGCATCGAAAATTAGCACGTCCGAACACCATGAAAGTCAAAACCGGCCTCCAAAACAAAGTGAAAAATTATCAGATTATCTTCCTACTTAACGATAATAAAAGTACGGTATAAAAATAGCAAAATCACCAAACGTGATCACCACGTACGGGCAAAAAATTTGCCGTTGAAGATAAATTTGATAGGAAAAAACATGAATGCGGACGACCAATGGTGTTTACAAATGAAAATATAAGAAATATTAGAGGATCTTTATCAGAATATCCTCACGGATACTACAAGGAAATTTTTGATCAAGCTGGAGTTACCCACGTGCCTAAAAAAGCCAGAAATCGAATCATGTAAAAGGGGATGAATGAAAGCGCACAGACAGACGACAGTATGCCTACTCTGAACCAACTCAATGGTCAGAAAAAGCTCTCATGGGCAAGAATTTCTTGAAAACTGATATCTGAACTGCAAATTGGACCCAAGAGACCAAAGTCACTCTCGATGGTCCTTACGGTAGGATCCGAGAGTGGCTCCTGAAGGAGGCAAGTCCACATCTGCGTTTGAATTGGCACCAAAGGGTGGTAACATTATGTTAGGGTCTGGAATTATTAGTAACAAATTGGTTGGACCACTTCTTGTGCCTGATAATCTTAAAATGAACTCTGAGAACTGTACCCAGGGAATTGAAACTATTTTTTTCTTTCCAGAATTTAGACCTGCGAATAACGCAAAATCTTAATAAATTTTATTCAAATATGAAAATATGTACTACACAATATAAGGACATTACTTACCCTATACAGGGACTCCTTAGGTTTAATTTTTAAGTTAAAGAGTTCACAAAGTTTGAATTAATAAATCGATATAGATCTGTTAGTAGCAATAGATATTAATTTGTATGAATTAGGACGGTTACTGTAGTACCGAACACATCTAAGTAAATTATTTAAATATTAAAGTTAAATTAATGATCCAGTAACAGAATAATAAGTGACTATTTAAATTGAATTGCTATATAAATAATTAGTATGAAGAGGAAAAACTTTCACTACCGTATATTATGCATTGATAAGAAACAATAAATAAATCAACTGATGTTGCCGAAACAACAATGATCAGAGATTTTCTCTGGACAAAAATCGGAATAGAGAAAATGAATTTTATTTGACAATATAAACGAATTTTATTTGGGGGGTAATAAATAAATTAAATAATTAGGACACCACATCACTCCCCTTCCAGTCAGCGGAGCTGAGGAAAGTGATGAAATGTATAACACAATAAATCATACGGTATCAAAGATCTACCTAGATTTACAACATTAAAACAAACAAACTAATAATATATGAAATCGATAAGTTTCTTGAACTTAACGTGTCTTCCACGAGACGAAATTTTAGTTTTACTTGAGTTCTTCTTTTCTTGATTCCTCTGTTCGCTTTGTCTGTAACCAGGCCGTTTGTAAGAGACAGTTTCATCAGGTAACTTCTCGGCTGTCTCGTTTCTTACATAGTCATTATGTATAGCTTCATTATTTGTGCTTGAAGTAAGTTTACGCTGCTTCCTTTGATTAAAATTCAATTTTACTGGCTTTAATCTATCCACCGAGACGGATTCATCTCTTCCTGTTAATGTTTCAATGATGAAAAACTTCCCTTTTCGCTGCTTAACGAGGAACGGGCCTGTATAAGGAGCTTCGAGAGGACGTCTTACTCTATCTACTCTTAACCAGACATGAGTACATTTATTGAGTTCATCGGGTATATAACTTTTTATATTACCCCTAGACTTCGGCTTAAATACAGACAAATCTAAATTTTCCATTTGTTCAGCCAATAGCTTAACGTGTTTGTCCGTAAATTCTTCGTGCTCAGAGTTGTCAATAAAGGGTCTGGGAAGTAGAAATTTTGCTCCGGTCACAGCAGTAAATGGAGAATAGCCAGAATCATTCGGTATGCTGCGAATACCTAGAAGGACAACTGGCAATGCATCCAACCAAGACTGCTTCCTTGCTGATATTGCGGTTTTTAATGTTCTATGAACACGCTCGATCATCCCATTACACTGTGGGTGATAGGATGTGGTTCTAAGTCTGTGGAATCCGACTAATCTTGATAATTCCTTGAAAAGTTCCGATTCAAATTGGGTGCCTCTATCGGTGATAACATGTAATGGCACACCGAATCTCGAAATCCATGTAGTGACGAATCCAGATGCTACAGTCGCAGCGGTGATGTCTGTCATCGGTAAAGCTTCCCCCCAACGAGTAACTCTATCTATACAGGTCAGGATATACCTGTATGGACTGGTGTAGTTTTCACCATGTAGCTTGGCAGGTGGTAGTGGACCCACTATGTCCACATGTACAGTTTGAAACCGTTCAGAAGGCAATTTGAATTCTACAATCGGAGCTTTAGTGTGCCTCTGTATCTTACTCTGCTGGCACACTGTACATTCTTCACACATTTTCCGAATAGATCTGTCAATATCCGGCCAAAAGTATCTCTCCTTGATTAGTTTTAATGAACTTCACTCCTGGATGTGATACATCATGTAAAGATTTAAATACAGCTTCGCGCGATGATTCTGGTACGAATGGTCGAGGGTATTGGAGAGAATTATCGCACCAAATATTCAGATCTTTGTCAAGTTTGAAGGATTTCAAACGTTCCTTGTATGAATTTAATTCTTCGCATGTTCTTTGATCTTTAGCTAACGATGGAAGGTCACATGCATCACAATTAATAGCATTAGCGTATCTAGATAGACAATCTGCCACTATATTCTGATCTCCTCGGATATATTGTATATCAGATAGATATTCAGTTAAAGCAGATAAATGTCTCTGTTGTCTGTCCGATTTAGCTGGGGTTTGACTGTGAAATGCCGACTGCAACGGTTTATGGTCAGTGAAAAGAACAACTTTGTATCCTTCAATGAAAGGTTTAAACTTTAAAACAGCCAAGAAGGCGGCTAGTAACTCCCTATCAAATGTGGAGTAGCGTGATTGAGGAGCGGAAAGCTTCTTAGAAAAGAACCCTATTGGAATAGGTTTACCGTCGATCATCTGGTTCATTGCAGCTCCTACTGCAAACTGTGAGGCATCAGTAACTAATTGGTAATCAGTTACTCCTGGTTTTGGATGACTTAGTGCTGTAGCCTCACACAAAATCTTCTTTATATCGTTAAATGCAGTGATAACTCTTTGATTCGCTTCTAGACGTTTAGAATCTGGGTTATCTCTGGCTAAATCTGTAAGAGGCAATATTAGTCTGGCAAAATTTGGAATTAAATGACAATAATAACCAATCATTCCGATAAAACTTTTCAATGATTTTGAGTTAGTTGGTATGGGAAAATTAAGAATAGATTCAGTTTTATTGGAGGTAGGTTTTATCCCTTCAGAATTTATCTCAAAACCAACAAAATCTATCTTATCTTGAAAAAACTGGCACTTTTTAAGAGAAATTCTCAAATTATTATCAGAAAGGGTTTTAAGGACAAGCTCAAGATCTTTATAATGTTGTTCGATCGACTCTGAATAAACTAAAATATCATCCAAGTATATAAAGACAGGTTCTACATTCATGAAAATATTATCTATGTATCTTTGAAAAGTTGAACCCGCATTCCGCAAGCCAAAAGGCATACAAACAAATTCATACAACCCGAAAGGGGTAGTTATTGCCGTCTTTTCAATGTCGTCCGGATGGACAGGAATTTGGTGATAAGCACGGACCAAGTCAATTTTTGAAAATACCTTTTTTCCATATAGGTTAGAGGTAACACTCCTGAGCATTGGTGGAGGGTACCTATCTGGTTTAGTGTTAGCATTCAGTACCCTATAATCTCCACATGGCCGCCATTCATCTCCGTTATCTTTTTTAACCATGTGAAGAGGAGATGCCCATGGTGATTCTGATTGTCGAATGATTCCGCTTGCTAACATAGTCTTGAATTCTCTTTTAGCCGCTTCTAGTTTATCAGGGGCAAGATTTCTACGCCGACAATAAAGAGGTTGTTTATCGCCTGTATCGATCCGGTGATAAATTTTAGATCTTGATTTTGAAGAGAGATTTTGAGTAGATGTCAAAGAAGGATACTTCTTTATCAAATCAATTGCTCTACTGTGTATTTCTGGAATTTCATTAATCTTGATTGTGTTTACATTTTCGTTTGTCTTCTTTACTGTCGCTTTGTAATTTGTATCAGAATCTATTAACATCTGACGTTTGCAGTCTATCAGCAAACCGAAGTTAGAAAGGAAATCGTAACCAAGTAATGGATCTGTCACGTCAGCAATTACGAAACACCACGTAAAAACTCGACGTAAAGGTTTGAGTATTACGTCCATTACAGCTTCACCATATACTTTAATAGATTCGCCTGATGCTGAAGATATATGAATTCCAGTTGGAGTAAGGTTAATGCCGTTTGCCATAGAACGTGGTATGATAGAAATAGAAGCTCCTGTGTCTAGAACAAAGTTAATTTTAGCAGTATTTATTATCGCTTGTACCTTGAGTAGTGGCGAGGAGGTTACTGCCATTGCTGCTCGCCTTCTCAGTTTTCCTGATTGGAACTACGAGCTGGCGAAGAGCTCCTAGATGATGGTCTTGAAGAAGGTTTAATATGACAATTCATCTTGGAGGGGAACTTGCACCAAGGTTTACAGTATTTTGCCATATCTCCATAGTAAATGTGGCTCCTGCACACCTTAGGCCTTTGGTTAGGGTGATAGGGTTTCAATCCTATCGGCACACTGGTCAGTTTATCTTCTTGTTTATCGTTAGGGTAGCGTCTTGGCCTAACATCTAGTTGAGACGGTTGATTAACATAGTTAATTTGAGAGTGAATTGGAATCAAACCATCAGCTATACCACCCAACTGGTCGAGAGAAAGAGATTGCTGAGCACCTACAGCATGTGCAATAGTCGATGGTAGGCTTTGAAGAAATTTAAGTCTTACTAAATCATCACTAGCTCCAACTTTCCCCGCGATTTGCTGTAGTTGACGCAAATACACGGAAGGTCTCCCTGTCATCGTTGTAGAAGATATTAATTTTTCAAATAACTCTGGTTTGGTTTTCTCAAAGAATGAAATAATGGATTCCTTCATTTCGTCATAGTTCTCTTTGTCTAAAATGCTAGGAGACACGCTTTCTAGCACTTCAGTAGGCAATGATGCAAGGCAATGGAAGAATTTAGTCGTAGTCTGAGTAATTCCTTTCAATCGGAATTGAGCCTCCATTATTCGAAACCACATGGCTGGTGAAGTTTCAGAGAATACCGGTGCTTTAACCGACACAGTTTGAACAGAATCATTCTCATCGTCGCCTGCCATAATAAGGTAGGTAGATGTATTTGAGAGTTGTGAAGACTGGGAATTTTTTTTAAACCGGGGTCACCAATTGTACCCAGGGAATTGAAACTATTTTTTTCTTTCCAGAATTTAGACCTGCGAATAACGCAAAATCTTAATAAATTTTATTCAAATATGAAAATATGTACTACACAATATAAGGACATTACTTACCCTATACAGGGACTCCTTAGGTTTAATTTTTAAGTTAAAGAGTTCACAAAGTTTGAATTAATAAATCGATATAGATCTGTTAGTAGCAATAGATATTAATTTGTATGAATTAGGACGGTTACTGTAGTACCGAACACATCTAAGTAAATTATTTAAATATTAAAGTTAAATTAATGATCCAGTAACAGAATAATAAGTGACTATTTAAATTGAATTGCTATATAAATAATTAGTATGAAGAGGAAAAACTTTCACTACCGTATATTATGCATTGATAAGAAACAATAAATAAATCAACTGATGTTGCCGAAACAACAATGATCAGAGATTTTCTCTGGACAAAAATCGGAATAGAGAAAATGAATTTTATTTGACAATATAAACGAATTTTATTTGGGGGGTAATAAATAAATTAAATAATTAGGACACCACAGAACTATTGTGCATTACTGAGAGACAATTCTCTCTCCTATTTGAATTCTTTATCCAATGATGTCAAAAAGGACATCATTTTTTCAGCAGGATATTGCTCCAAGTCATGCTTTTCATTACACTAAAGTTTGGCTCGTAGAAAAAGGCATTACAGGCAAGACACATTAACCCCAAACAGAATTTGTGGTCCACCACAAAGAGAAAGGTTTATGCGAATGGAGGCCAATTTACGAACGAACAAGAGGTTTTTGGAAGTTTATTCTTAAATAACGCCTTTAGGAATTGATATCCTTTCTTGATGAATGATTGGTTGATGTAATAAAACGGTTCTAGGTCAATTCGCAGAAAACACTTTCACCGAAAACACTTTCGCCGCACGACACATTCTCTGAAATTATGACCATTTTTAAATGTCTGCTTCAGCCATATCGTTTACTAGAAATAAATCTGTTTTAACTGTACCTTCAATAGTTGTTGAAATATTCGATTTTAAAGTTGGGTAGACTTTTTTTGTGGTCACCCTGTATATTGAAAGCTTCACGAGCGACTACAGTAGCAGACTGATTCTACAATGTATATAGAAGGATTAAAATAAAGTGAGACCAACACAAAGAAATTTTTTCTTCTTATGTAACTGATAATTGTACACAGAAAATAAGATTAACATACAGGAGAGTTAATAAACTGACACAAATAATACAGCAATAAGATTATATGAGTTAATTAAGTTAAAGTAAATTCTATAAAGTTTAAACATTAATTATGTTGTAGCGGTCTCTGGCTGTTCTAAGAAATACGCCGTTACCCCTCCAATTCTTATTTGTGCAGTTTGTTTCCTTTTGTTCATCAAAATAAGATTTATTGTATTTTTATTATTTAGATTGGCAATCAAATTGTTTTCTGCAATGGAAATAATTATACTTATTTCCATCCAAACATGATATTTATTTTATAAATTAATATTCTATTTTTGTTCAATTTAGCGTAAATATTGTAAAGTAATTTATACACTTATATGTAAGTTCATATATATTTAATTTCATCTGGACAATGGACATATGAGATAAATTTGTTTACCGTTTTGAATAATCATAATTTTCGGCGAAAGTGTCGTGCGGCGAATGTGTTTTCGGCAAATGGACCGATCACCGTTTAGGGTGGTGGGTTGAGGAACCTGCGCACGAGCTTAATGTTAAGTTAATATCTTGAACTCATCAGACTCTGCACTCTGAAGCTATATATAGAAAGTTAATCATTTTCACTCCTCAAAATCACGTAACATCCCGAGTTGATGATTGGTTCAAACTAAATGACGTCACATACCATTACCTATAGGCTATAACATTATGTGCTAATTCCCTAATCTTCATACTGTGGTAACATTCAGCAAAATGGTCAGATAAACTTTTGTGAAGTATTATCACAGTATAAATATTAGGGGATTATCCCAGTTGTGTGTTATTATTTTTCAAGTGGATGATGCGTGACGTCAGCAATCTTGAACCAATCAGCGACTCCCAGAGTCACGTGATTGTGAAAAATGTAGAAAAACGAAGGAGAGTTCTAGATACAAACAAATAACAATTGCAAACGCGCGTGATAGGAAGGTTTAATAAATGTTTAGTAAGAATACAGCAGAAAATAGTTCTAATTTTTTCTAAATAGTTTTAGGAGACATGATCACAGAGATTGGGTAGAAATCTGTTGTAATCAGCAACTCTCTAATATGGCTGAATCAACAACCATTATTAAAAATTGCTATGTCTGTGGAGACGATTTCTCTAGAATCAAGATGGCAATTCACAAAGATTTTGAATCCATTCAAAACTAAGTTGAGGCTTCTTTTAAACTTAGCTTTATTAGGGTTGTTTTATTAATTCTATTATTAGTAATTACTAGGGTTGTGACAATATGCGTTTGAAATCTAGTTCCTGAAAATATTATAGACTGATTCTATTTTTGTATGATATTCATAAGATATATGATTTAAAACTCATTTTGTCATAACCCTAGTAATTATCTTTACAAATTATTCAATTTGAATTATGCTTTCATGAAGTTGTAAAAAATAGAATATATTTATTTAGTTAAAATACCAATACTACATAGTAAACAGTAGTAAATTCAAAGACAATATAAGATAGACGCTCAACTCCATGTTATAAAATACAGAGCATGTTTGCACTGACGTCAGCACTCGAACTCAACTTCTAGCCAATCAGCGTTAATGTACACCTACAACTTAGTGTCTTCAAAGACAATATGGTACCTACAACTACATAGATTAATACTTGCTTAGTTTACACCTAGTTATGATTATTCTACGTTAAAAAGGGGGTAGATTACTAGATTATGTTTAAAATACTAAGTTGAACCACATATGCGGACTTGTAGACTTAATTAATATAAAGTAGTTACTAATTAGTTATGTAATCCCCAATCAGTAGAGGAAGGATATTTATATTTATAACGACTAGACTAAAGATTATCCCCCTGTGAATTTCAAGGGGGCGGTGGGTCGTACAATTATTATTGTTTGGTGTGACGTATGCTACTGATCGCTTCTGATTGGTTGTTATTATTCTTGAATGTGCCCTATCAAGTTGAGCGTCTATCTTATATTGTCTTTGGTAAATTTTTCCCGCATATGACGTCACGCACAACTGGTCTCTTCTGCAACGCTATTGGTCAGTTTAAAAATGATGTTTCACATATGAGATTGGTCTACTCCCATAATCATTATACTGTGCCACGGTGCCGTTACTGAGCAGAGCAGGCTGCCAAATGTGCGATCAGCACAGATTATTGAATCTGTTCGACAGAGGTGTCGAACAGAGAGGTTGTGATTGTGAACAATTGCTATGGATATTGAGCAGCTAATATCCACAGTACAGAGAATATATAGTATCCCAGAGCTATAGGGGGGATATTACGCGTGTCCCGGTAGGCTGTGACGTCACATGTCAACAATGGTGCGTACGCTTGTACGTACAGTACAAACACAAAAGATGGCTGCAACACACCCAACTTTTGTTAAGTAACGTTTTCGGTGATATTTTTTTAAATTCCACATTACCGCATGCTATTATCCAATCTTTATAGTCATACGGACGAAAATTAAAAAATAACTGTTGATGAAATTGTTACTGGTCTTTTTACACCCAAAATAGTAACAAATTTTTAGTCTTGAAGAAGACGATTCATTCAAGATAATTAGATCATTAGTCAGATCGGTCGCGTTGGCCGCAATCTTAATTCTCTATTCCACGTGACCCACAGGAATTCTGTTTACTATGACGTGACCTCTTGCTTACATACATGACGTCACAGCCTACCCAGAATAAATTTAAATAATACATGTAACTGGGGTACTGTACTATTCTGTTTACTATGTAATATCCGAAGTATTTGAATGCAAAGCTATCTGGTATGCATCTGAACCTAAACATAGTGACAGGTATTATATATCAAACCAATGGAGCAAAATTGGACAGATGTTAAGAAATCTGTGATATTATGTGAATTTTATATATGTTCAATAATATTATATTAATTCGGAACATATCGTATTATTATTACAATTACTTGAACACAAATTCATTGTGTTCAAGTAATTGTATAGTGTCATATCTGAAAAATGTCGTCCCTTTGTTAGTTTCAAGTTCTTTAATATTGTTGGGTATGCTCTGTCCACTACTCCTATTTTAATTTTGCCTTGTGTTAAAAGTTTATAAATGTCTTCGTCCTGAGAATTTTCTTCTATGATTGAATTATCTACGTTGAATTATTATCAACGTAGATGTAATATATCTAGTCAGGTTTTTATTTGTTTGATGTATTGTGTTTAGTTTATGTGACGTGATTGAGGTTGATCTAAGTCTTACGTTTAAGGAGGATGCATTGGATTGTGATCTTTGTCTATTGCGGGATCTATCTGTCTCTTCTGCGTTAGTCCTTTGTTTTTATGTTGGTGGTTGTTCAGGTTCTTTGTCTCTTATTTTGTTTTCTTAGTTTTATTTTATTTTTTGTTTTGGAGGTCCATCGTCTATATGTCTGTTGTGTGTTTGTGTTCAGTGTCCATTGGTTTTTCTGATTCTGTCGTGTCGTCTGTTTTGTCAAAATATAAGTTTAATATTTCCTGAGAGTCGCGGTCGGAGAATTTTGCATCTATATTGTAAATTTTAGAGATTCGGAAAGTGTATCTCCGAATCTCTTTTTGCCTGTCAGTGTTGCAATATGGGCTTCAAGAATTAGTGCTATTATTTTAATGTCCATATTAGAAGATAAATTGATTTGTTTTGGTGTGGTTTTTTTCGACTGTTGTCTTTACTATTTTGGCGTAGGTTGCATGTTCTGTGATATTTTGTTTTTGTTGTGTTTCTGTTTCTATTTGTTTTATGGTTGATTTTCTGTAGGGACATCCGGATGAGAGAGTTTTATGGGGTTGGTGTCAATTGAGACAGGATTTTTGTGGTGAAGTGCATTCTCTGTGGGAGTGTCCTTGTGCGGCACACTCCGAGCAAACTATTGTGGTGGAAGTGCAGTCTTTGGTGGGATGGGAGTTGAATTTATAGCATTTGTAGCATATAAGAATATGAGTGAATTTTTCTAATTGACATTGGTAGGGGGAAATTCTAGTGTTAAAAAGTAGTAGTCCTTCTTCTATTATCCTATTTGCCATTGCTGTATCGTTGAGTTCTAATTTTAAAACGTGTGAATACTGCTTGATTTTGATAACCTCCCTGACCTGGAGCCAAGAGTGGTTTCTCTCTATTTCCACTTTTAGTTGGTCAGCAGGACGACTGCCTACAGAGTGGTCTAACTGCCTGAGAAACACAGACCTCTTGGCTCGCAGTTCAGGGGGAATGGAGGGTTCGAGGTTAATTTTTTGGAGGGATTTGATGGATTTGGGGGTGAGAAGTTTATCTATGTGTTCCTGTTTGTCTGTGATGGCATAAAATCCGTTGTGGGTGTCATTGATTCTGGTAAGGGGGGTATCTATTTCTTTGCAGGTGACGCGGAAAATTTGTCCATGGGTTGTGGGGGTGTTAGGGTTGATTTTTCTAAGAAGTATTTTAAAGTTTTTCCTATTGGGGGGTGTGAAGGGGGAGGGACCATAAGGGCCCCTGTTATGTGATCCTAACATACCTAACCTAAATTTAAACAACTATATAATACCTAAATAAAGCACAGCAACTAGGTGCTGGTGCTGACGAAATTGACTTGTTTATTCAAGTACGGGACCCTGAGCGGGGGAAAGACAGGGCCTTTATAGAAAATAGTAGGAGAAGAAATATATTTACAAAATTATGAAAGAAGGAGGACAGAAAATAGTCTAATAGCAAGATATGAAACCCTAATTAAATTTTTGGGTTTTTGAAATTTTTCTCCTACCTAATAAGTGGCAAATCTAATTAATGCCATCATGTGACACCGGGGTTGGGACATCCAGAGGCCCACAACGACAAAGGATGACGCTAGGCGCGGGTGGTCCTCCCATCACAAGGATGAGAGTCTTCCCACACCCCCCGGCTGAAGCCACATGACGGAAAGGGATAGAGTCAAGAAGGGAAAAGGCGCCGAATCCACCATTAGCTCAGGGCCCCGCAGTGGTGCTTAGCAATGCATCAGAGTGCAATAGCCAGCTAATTTATTGTATAGACTATACAAAAAATTAGGGCTTGGCAGTGAATTTTGCCAATAGCAAGCTAGCAATACAAGGCAATCAGAGACCTTGAAGTAGAAGACCAAGATTGTGCTGTCAACGGTTATTGCGTTCAACAAGCAACTGTCAAGTCTTAGCTACACCATAGGATTTACTCAAGTGATGTCTCTGTCGTCTCAACTTTTGGGGGGCGATGCCAGACAGATCTAGAAGTAGTGGGAAGGGGGGACCAGTATGGTCAGAAGAGGGGGAATGAACCTAGGTTCGAAAAGGAAATAAAGTAGAAGAAAAAAGGCGAAAAGATCGCATTGTTTGGGTGGGGAGTAGGTATGAGGTGTAGTTTAAAATAAGCTGAATTGAGTTTTTAACCCTTCAGGGCTATTTATTTTTTTGGTTAAAAGTGATAGAAGGTTTTAGTGTGAAGGTTTTCTATTGTGCTTGATCAGTAGTGTGATCTATATATACATTTTTATTTTTTTTTATTTAACAAAGAACGTAGAACAAGTAACAAGAACGAGAACAAAGAACAAGAACAAATAATTATGAGTATTTACAATCATATAATATTTACAAAGTAGATTTAAAGCCGCTTGAAACTTCGTTCTCTCCCCCCGAATGTGGTTACTGGGGCTCCTCCTCTTCGCCACACCCGGGTACTGAGAGTAGCGTAGGGTGGGTTAAAAGACTATTGTTACAAATTTTGATAGTTTTCAACACTCTGACCATTGTGGTTCTCTCCCACGAGTGGGTTAATGAGGTTCCTCCTCTTCACCACACTCGTGTACTGGGAGAAGTGAGTTGTTGAATCGAATAAGCAGTAAGCATGCGACATGAGATTCTCTCCCAACGGCTGTGGTTACTGAGGCAACGTCCTCTTCACCACAACCGCGTACTGGGAGATGCTTAAAGTTGGAGATGTTGCTTTGAACACAGATTGTGAGGTTCTCTCCCAACGGGCGTGGATACTGGGACAACGTTCTCTTCACCACACCCGCGTACTGGGAGAAACGTGTTTTGGTTAAATAAAAATTTATTACGTACATAGGTTATTACTGAAAAATAAAGAATATGATGCATGAAAAAAGAAAATATATAGTCGTCTTAGTCAGTCTTATTTGTATAATGGAATGGGTGGATCTGATAGTGCTATTTTTTTGCTACTTGGAAAATGTGATTTTTTGATGTGGAATTGATTGGTTTGGATTGGGAAACTATTGTAAAGAGTTGGGTTGTTTATTTGAATTTTGTTCCAGATATTGTTTGCGAGATTGTGGAGATGTATGTTGATGGGGTCTAGATTGGTTTGTTGGTGAAGAGTTTGAGATGGGATTTTGTCTATTAATCTATTGTCTGTAATGAATCGGATTGCTTTGTTCTGTAGTCGTTGGAATTGTGTCATTTGTGTTTTTGAGATGGTGTGAAGGGGAATGGTGGGGTAGAGGAGGGTGGATCGGACTGTTGCTGTGTATAAGTATTTTTTAGTGTGTTGGCTAAGGTCCCTAAATCTATATAGTTTGCCGAGTCTATTTTATGCTATTGCTTTCCTTTGTGCTATTTGTGGTGTGAACCCTAGTCTATTAATTGTTAACCCTAATACTTTCCCTTCCCTTTTGTATGGCACTACTGTTTCCCCTATGTCTACTATTGCTGTCTTTTTCCTACCTATATTGATCAAATTAAATTTCCCTACATTTGTCCTTATTTTCCATCGTTGTTCATAGTCGTTGATTTGTCGTATTGCACGTTCTGTCAGTTTCCCTAAGTATCTAAAATTGTCCCTAGTTGAAATAATTTGTGTAATGTCGTCAGCAAATAATATATAGTCAGTCTTGGGTATTGGGTCAGGTATGTCGTGAGTGAAGTAACTGTAAAGAGTTGGGGAGAGACAGGCGCCCTGGGGGACGCCTGTCTTTAAGGGGAATTCCGGTCCTACGTGGTTGCCTATTCTTATTGATGCATATCGGTCGTCGAGGTAGTTGCATAAAGTCTTCGTCATACAGTCATCAAGTCCTAGTAAAGTTATTTTAAATTTGAGTCCATTGTGCCAGACCTTATCAAAGGCCTTGGCAACGTCCCTAAATACTAAGTCGATGTTGTTCCCTAACCTAATGTCCCTAGAAATTGTTTCATTTAAAGTCGCTAAAGCTGTATGTGTTCCCCTATGAGCCCTAAATCCATGTTGCCTAATGTTGATGTTCCCTGATTGTTGCAGTTTGTGGTTCAGTCTATTGTTAATTATCTTGTCTAAAATCTTGATGTATATCTAATAATGAAATGGGTCTATAGTTTTTTGTTTTGTTTTGGTTGATATTTGATTTAGGAATAAGGAACATGATTGCTTTTTTGAAAGGTTTGGGGAAATAGCCTAATGAAATGGAAAGGTTGAATATTGATATGAGTGCTATGGTCATATTTGGGGGTAAATTTTGTAATTGAAGAAGTTTTATTTTACTGGGTCCTGGTGCTTTATTTTTAAATGTCTTGAGAGTCTTCTTGTATTCTTCTATTGTGATTGGTGGAAATGATTGTTGGAGTCTATTAATGTCGGCTGTGTCAAATGGTGATACTATTTCGTCTATTGTAGACATGTGTTGATCAATTTCGTTGGTAAAGTCGTTGTCTTGCTGTCCGTCGTCCGTAAAAATTTGTGAAAAATGCTGCCTAAAAATGTGTTCTTTTTCATTGTCTGAGTTGTATTTTTGTCCGTTGTCATCTGTCAAATATGGTGCTGTTTGTTTGTTGTTTCCTTGTAGTCGTTTGATTGTCTTCCAAAATTTACGTGGGTCGTCTTCTAAATCTAAGTCATTAATAAGTTGTTCCCATGTCGTAGCCCGTTTGTCCCTATATACTTGTTGAATGGTAGTCTGTAGTATGTGCATTTGCCTGTATTTGTCTATTGATGGTCCGTATGTTGTAATATTATCTAGTAATCTATTGTAGTCAGCTTGGAGTTGTAAAATTGTGTTGTCTGGTCGAACTCCGGGTATTGCTCTTTTGTAAATTGTTGGTGTGGTTTGATTTGTTGCGTTAGTGATTGCGTCAGTCCATTTGTATATATAGTCGTCGATGTCGTTTGTAGTTGCGTCGTGTTTCATATCTAAGTTAAAGTTCGATAAAATTGTCTTATACATGTCCCAGTTGGTTTTATGAAATTGTTGTCGAGGTTTGATAGGGTAATGAATGAGTGATGTTGATAATTTAGCTATGATGGGGATATGGTCTGAAGGGGTTAGGGGGCCTGGTGCAAGATGGAGATTATAATGGAATGTACTATTAGTTAAAACAATGTCTGGGGTCCCACTGCCTGTGGGACCTATGAAAGTCGGAAAGTCTGGTCCATGGTGGGTTAGGTTGTATTTTTGCATTATTTTAATTAATTGTCTACCCGTGTTGTTTGCCCTTCTGTTGTTGAGTCCAAAATGTCGTGCGTTTAAGTCTGCTATTATTATCGTCGGTCTGTCGTCATGTAATAGTGTGTGAAAGTCAATGTAATTTAAAAAGTCGTCTCTGGGTGGATTGTAAGTCGTCGCTATTGTAATGTTGCCTTGTATTGTTTCTATTGTAATTGCTAGTAAGTCCGTATGAAAATTGTCGTGTAGTCTGTAAGTTAAATTTTTCCTAATGGCTATTGCTGATCCGCTATTGTTTTCGTCTTTTTTGTTGCTATATATGGTGTTGTAGTTAAATATTTCGAAGCTATTGCCTGATTTAATGGAGTGTTCGTTGATTAAAATTACGTCTGGATTGATATTATTGTAAATGTTAGAGAGAGCAAATCTGTTAGTTGTCCAATTTCGTACATTATGCTGTATAATAGTCAAGTCATAAATATTAAGTCTGTCAGTCATTAGTAATTTAGAAAGAATATGTTAGTCCTTTTATTGTATTCGTCGTGGTCAAGAAGTTGTATTATATCATGTCTATGGAATGTCGTGCCCTTGTTTGTCTTTAGTTCTTTTATCAAAATTGTTGGATAAGCCCTGTCTATTACCCCTATTTTAATTTTCCCCTGTGACAGTAGTTGATATAAGTCGAAGTCAGAAGTCGTTTCGTCGATAACTGGATTGTTAGTAGTTGCGTCCATGTATATATAATATGTTTCGTCTGGTTTTGTGTGAGCGTTGTCTATAGAATGAATTTTGTGGGATGTGATTGAATTTGATCTAGTATGTTTTTCGGATATGGATTGAGTTCGTTGTCTATTGCGGGATCGGTCATTTTGTCTTTGTGGTTGTGGTGAAGGTAGGTCTGTTCTGTCTTCTTTTGCAGGCTTTTGTTTTTGTGGTGGGGGTTGGTCATTGGTAGTTGGAGGGGTTGTTCTATGTCTCTTTTTAGTCTTTTTTAATTTTGGTTTTGTTGAGGGTCCGTCGTCAGTGTCAGTTGAGGGTATATTGTCAGTTTCCATGCGAATTGGGTCGTCGAGTCGTCAGATCTATCAAAGTATATATTTAATTTGGCGTCAATGTCGTAATTTAGTTTTAGAGATTCGGAGAGTGTTTCTCCGAATCTCTTTTTCCGGTTAATGTGGCTATATGTGCTTCTAAAATAAGTGCTATTAATTTAATGTCCATGTTTGATGATAAATTTATTTGTTTTGGTTGTGTGTTTTCGACTGTTGTTTTGACTATTTTTGCATATGTAGCATTTTCAGTTATTTGTTGTTGTTGTTTGTGATTTGAATCTATTGTCTTTATGGTTTCTTTTCTGTATGGGCAACTGGCTGCTAGGGTTCTATGGGGTTGATTACAGTTGAGACAGGATTTGTGGGGGGATTTGCAGTCTATGTGGGTGTGGCCTTCATTGGCGCATTCTGAACAAACTATTTTAGTGGAGGTGCATTCTTTAGTGATATGGCTATTGAATTTGTAGCATATTAAGATGTGGGTGAATTTTTCTATGGAACATTGGTGGGGGGAAATGCGGGTGTTGAAAAGTAGTAGTCCATCTGTGATAATTCTATTGGCCATTGCAGTATCTTGTAATTGGAGTTTTAGAACGTGTGTGTATTGTTTGATTTTGGTAACCTCCCTGACCTGGAGCCAAGGGTGGTTTCGTTCAAGCTCGGCCTTCAGCTCGTCAGCTGTTCGACTGCCGACAGAATGGTCGAGCGGGGGTGAGGAGTTTGTCTATATTTTCTTGCTTGTCCGTGTGTGCATAAAAACCATTGTGAGTATCTTTGATTCGGGTTAGGGGGGTGTCTATGTCTTTGAAAGTAACTCTAAATATCTGTTCATGTGTTGTTGGGGTATTGGGATCAATTTTCCTAAGTAGTATTTTGTAGTTTTTTCTGTTTGAGTTGGAGGGTGTGGGGCCACTAGGGCCCCTTTTGTATTGTCCTAACATGTCCTACCTACCTAATAACAGTAAATGTGTAACCTACCAAGTAATAAATAATTATGTGACCTACTTAAAGGGTAGTGATAAACTACCACTATAATAATGTAAATATGAAAATAAGTAACAAAATACAAGGGACTTGTTACAATCTTGTGGTTTACGGGGCCCCAAGCGGAAAGGAGGCAGCACCCTAAAGAGGATAGATAAAGCAGAAAAATATATACAAAACTGGAAAAAAAGAGATAAAGAAAATAGACTAATAGAATAAAGACGAAAACACTATAATAATTTTTTTGGGTTTTTAAGTTTTATCCTACCTAAATAAAAAATGGCTAAACTGAGCTATGCCATTACGTGACACGAGGTTTAACTAACCAGTGGCCCAAGTAGCCAATGGCAGTGAGTAGGCAGGGCTCTGCCCCGCCCCCTCGGGAGACGTCACGCAGTGGAAAGGAATAGAGGCAATAAGAATAAAAAGCGCTGGTCCTTCCATTTGCCTAGGACCCCGTGTGGGCGCTTAGCAAATCATCAAAATCCAGAGACAACTGATTAAATATGAATTATATACATAAAAATCAGCGCCAATAGGAAATATGAGAAAGAAATTTGAAATAAGCGGCAATAATAACAATCCTAAGATAGTTTATAAAGTGCAACGGTGAGAGCGTTCACACTAGATAACCTTCCTCTGAGAGAACTGTTTTATGACTCACTCGACTTTCAGAGGTTTGACTGGAGACCAACAAAAATAACCTGAGTGCTTTTATCAAATTTCCTTGCGAATTCAGTATTGTGAGTGTTGAGCACTTTTTGCAACGGACTTATGTCATAGTGAGACTCTTATAGTGTCATGGCTGATAGAAAAATACACTGTGCACAGTTTGTGCACGAGTTTCACTGTCAAATGACACAATAGAATAATGTGTGTATGGGTAACTAAAGTCACACAATATGAGCTGCAGGAATGAACAGATGCTCGTGGCTTTTTTTTGATTCTCTCTTTGTTAGGAATGTATTGTACTGTCCTATTTGATTGAGTAGAGTTATCAATGGATGAAAGAAATAAAATAGCAGCTCTATCGCGTCACAGCGAAATATCACATGGGTATCTCTCAAGACAAAATGTGATGTTCAAAGGAATCGCGTGCGTGAATTCAATAGGTGTTTACAGGGCTTTCCATTTTTTATAAAGTTCAGAGGGTTTCGAAAAACCACAAAATTTAGTAGTCTGTTGATAGACAAGATTTTGATACGATACCAATTCACAAAGGTACGGGAATACTTGTTCAACTTTCTGAGGTTCGACTGGAGACCAACAAAAATAACCTGAGTGCTTTTATCAAATTTCCTTGCGAATTCAGTATTGTGAGTGTTGAGCACTTTTTGCAACGGACTTATGTCATAGTGAGACTCTTATAGTGTCATGGCTGATAGAAAATACACTGTGCACAGTTTGTGCACGAGTTTCACTGTCAAATGACACAATAGAATAATGTGTGTATGGGTAACTAAAGTCACACAATATGAGCTGCAGGAATGAACAGATGCTCGTGGCTTTTTTTTGATTCTCTCTTTGTTAGGAATGTATTGTACTGTCCTATTTGATTGAGTAGAGTTATCAATGGATGAAAGAAATAAAATAGCAGCTCTATCGCGTCACAGCGAAATATCACATGGGTATCTCTCAAGACAAAATGTGATGTTCAAAGGAATCGCGTGCGTGAATTCAATAGGTGTTTACAGGGCTTTCCATTTTTTATAAAGTTCAGAGGGTTTCGAAAAACCACAAAATTTAGTAGTCTGTTGATAGACAAGATTTTGATACGATACCAATTCACAAAGGTACGGGAATACTTGTTCAACTTTCTGAGGTTCGACTGGAGACCAACAAAAATAACCTGAGTGCTTTTATCAAATTTCCTTGCGAATTCAGTATTGTGAGTGTTGAGCACTTTTTGCAACGGACTTATGTCATAGTGAGACTCTTATAGTGTCATGGCTGATAGAAAAATACACTGTGCACAGTTTGTGCACGAGTTTCACTGTCAAATGACACAATAGAATAATGTGTGTATGGGTAACTAAAGTCACACAATATGAGCTGCAGGAATGAACAGATGCTCGTGGCTTTTTTTTGATTCTCTCTTTGTTAGGAATGTATTGTACTGTCCTATTTGATTGAGTAGAGTTATCAATGGATGAAAGAAATAAAATAGCAGCTCTATCGCGTCACAGCGAAATATCACATGGGTATCTCTCAAGACAAAATGTGATGTTCAAAGGAATCGCGTGCGTGAATTCAATAGGTGTTTACAGGGCTTTCCATTTTTTATAAAGTTCAGAGGGTTTCGAAAAACCACAAAATTTAGTAGTCTGTTGATAGACAAGATTTTGATACGATACCAATTCACAAAGGTACGGGAATACTTGTTCAACTTTCTGAGGTTCGACTGGAGACCAACAAAAATAACCTGAGTGCTTTTATCAAATTTCCTTGCGAATTCAGTATTGTGAGTGTTGAGCACTTTTTGCAACGGACTTATGTCATAGTGAGACTCTTATAGTGTCATGGCTGATAGAAAAATACACTGTGCACAGTTTGTGCACGAGTTTCACTGTCAAATGACACAATAGAATAATGTGTGTATGGGTAACTAAAGTCACACAATATGAGCTGCAGGAATGAACAGATGCTCGTGGCTTTTTTTTGATTCTCTCTTTGTTATGAATGTATTGTACTGTCCTATTTGATTGAGTAGAGTTATCAATGGATGAAAGAAATAAAATAGCAGCTCTATCGCGTCACAGCGAAATATCACATGGGTATCTCTCAAGACAAAATGTGATGTTCAAAGGAATCGCGTGCGTGAATTCAATAGGTGTTTACAGGGCTTTCCATTTTTTATAAAGTTCAGAGGGTTTCAAAAACCACAAAATTTAGTAGTCTGTTGATAGACAAGATTTTGATACGATACCAATTCACAAAGGTACGGGAATACTTGTTCAACTTTCTGAGGTTCGACTGGAGACCAACAAAAATAACCTGAGTGCTTTTATCAAATTTCCTTGCGAATTCAGTATTGTGAGTGTTGAGCACTTTTTGCAACGGACTTATGTCATAGTGAGACTCTTATAGTGTCATGGCTGATAGAAAAATACACTGTGCACAGTTTGTGCACGAGTTTCACTGTCAAATGACACAATAGAATAATGTGTGTATGGGTAACTAAAGTCACACAATATGAGCTGCAGGAATGAACAGATGCTCGTGGCTTTTTTTTGATTCTCTCTTTGTTAGGAATGTATTGTACTGTCCTATTTGATTGAGTAGAGTTATCAATGGATGAAAGAAATAAAATAGCAGCTCTATCGCGTCACAGCGAAATATCACATGGGTATCTCTCAAGACAAAATGTGATGTTCAAAGGAATCGCGTGCGTGAATTCAATAGGTGTTTACAGGGCTTTCCATTTTTTATAAAGTTCAGAGGGTTTCGAAAAACCACAAAATTTAGTAGTCTGTTGATAGACAAGATTTTGATACGATACCAATTCACAAAGGTACGGGAATACTTGTTCAACTTTCTGAGGTTCGACTGGAGACCAACAAAAATAACCTGAGTGCTTTTATCAAATTTCCTTGCGAATTCAGTATTGTGAGTGTTGAGCACTTTTTGCAACGGACTTATGTCATAGTGAGACTCTTATAGTGTCATGGCTGATAGAAAATACACTGTGCACAGTTTGTGCACGAGTTTCACTGTCAAATGACACAATAGAATAATGTGTGTATGGGTAACTAAAGTCACACAATATGAGCTGCAGGAATGAACAGATGCTCGTGGCTTTTTTTTGATTCTCTCTTTGTTAGGAATGTATTGTACTGTCCTATTTGATTGAGTAGAGTTATCAATGGATGAAAGAAATAAAATAGCAGCTCTATCGCGTCACAGCGAAATATCACATGGGTATCTCTCAAGACAAAATGTGATGTTCAAAGGAATCGCGTGCGTGAATTCAATAGGTGTTTACAGGGCTTTCCATTTTTTATAAAGTTCAGAGGGTTTCGAAAAACCACAAAATTTAGTAGTCTGTTGATAGACAAGATTTTGATACGATACCAATTCACAAAGGTACGGGAATACTTGTTCAACTTTCTGAGGTTCGACTGGAGACCAACAAAAATAACCTGAGTGCTTTTATCAAATTTCCTTGCGAATTCAGTATTGTGAGTGTTGAGCACTTTTTGCAACGGACTTATGTCATAGTGAGACTCTTATAGTGTCATGGCTGATAGAAAAATACACTGTGCACAGTTTGTGCACGAGTTTCACTGTCAAATGACACAATAGAATAATGTGTGTATGGGTAACTAAAGTCACACAATATGAGCTGCAGGAATGAACAGATGCTCGTGGCTTTTTTTTGATTCTCTCTTTGTTATGAATGTATTGTACTGTCCTATTTGATTGAGTAGAGTTATCAATGGATGAAAGAAATAAAATAGCAGCTCTATCGCGTCACAGCGAAATATCACATGGGTATCTCTCAAGACAAAATGTGATGTTCAAAGGAATCGCGTGCGTGAATTCAATAGGTGTTTACAGGGCTTTCCATTTTTTATAAAGTTCAGAGGGTTTCAAAAAACCACAAAATTTAGTAGTCTGTTGATAGACAAGATTTTGATACGATACCAATTCACAAAGGTACGGGAATACTTGTTCAACTTTCTGAGGTTCGACTGGAGACCAACAAAAATAACCTGAGTGCTTTTATCAAATTTCCTTGCGAATTCAGTATTGTGAGTGTTGAGCACTTTTTGCAACGGACTTATGTCATAGTGAGACTCTTATAGTGTCATGGCTGATAGAAAAATACACTGTGCACAGTTTGTGCACGAGTTTCACTGTCAAATGACACAATAGAATAATGTGTGTATGGGTAACTAAAGTCACACAATATGAGCTGCAGGAATGAACAGATGCTCGTGGCTTTTTTTTGATTCTCTCTTTGTTATGAATGTATTGTACTGTCCTATTTGATTGAGTAGAGTTATCAATGGATGAAAGAAATAAAATAGCAGCTCTATCGCGTCACAGCGAAATATCACATGGGTATCTCTCAAGACAAAATGTGATGTTCAAAGGAATCGCGTGCGTGAATTCAATAGGTGTTTACAGGGCTTTCCATTTTTTATAAAGTTCAGAGGGTTTCAAAAACCACAAAATTTAGTAGTCTGTTGATAGACAAGATTTTGATACGATACCAATTCACAAAGGTACGGGAATACTTGTTCAACTTTCTGAGGTTCGACTGGAGACCAACAAAAATAACCTGAGTGCTTTTATCAAATTTCCTTGCGAATTCAGTATTGTGAGTGTTGAGCACTTTTTGCAACGGACTTATGTCATAGTGAGACTCTTATAGTGTCATGGCTGATAGAAAAATACACTGTGCACAGTTTGTGCACGAGTTTCACTGTCAAATGACACAATAGAATAATGTGTGTATGGGTAACTAAAGTCACACAATATGAGCTGCAGGAATGAACAGATGCTCGTGGCTTTTTTTTGATTCTCTCTTTGTTATGAATGTATTGTACTGTCCTATTTGATTGAGTAGAGTTATCAATGGATGAAAGAAATAAAATAGCAGCTCTATCGCGTCACAGCGAAATATCACATGGGTATCTCTCAAGACAAAATGTGATGTTCAAAGGAATCGCGTGCGTGAATTCAATAGGTGTTTACAGGGCTTTCCATTTTTTATAAAGTTCAGAGGGTTTCGAAAAACCACAAAATTTAGTAGTCTGTTGATAGACAAGATTTTGATACGATACCAATTCACAAAGGTACGGGAATACTTGTTCAACTTTCTGAGGTTCGACTGGAGACCAACAAAAATAACCTGAGTGCTTTTATCAAATTTCCTTGCGAATTCAGTATTGTGAGTGTTGAGCACTTTTTGCAACGGACTTATGTCATAGTGAGACTCTTATAGTGTCATGGCTGATAGAAAAATACACTGTGCACAGTTTGTGCACGAGTTTCACTGTCAAATGACACAATAGAATAATGTGTGTATGGGTAACTAAAGTCACACAATATGAGCTGCAGGAATGAACAGATGCTCGTGGCTTTTTTTTGATTCTCTCTTTGTTAGGAATGTATTGTACTGTCCTATTTGATTGAGTAGAGTTATCAATGGATGAAAGAAATAAAATAGCAGCTCTATCGCGTCACAGCGAAATATCACATGGGTATCTCTCAAGACAAAATGTGATGTTCAAAGGAATCGCGTGCGTGAATTCAATAGGTGTTTACAGGGCTTTCCATTTTTTATAAAGTTCAGAGGGTTTCGAAAAACCACAAAATTTAGTAGTCTGTTGATAGACAAGATTTTGATACGATACCAATTCACAAAGGTACGGGAATACTTGTTCAACTTTCTGAGGTTCGACTGGAGACCAACAAAAATAACCTGAGTGCTTTTATCAAATTTCCTTGCGAATTCAGTATTGTGAGTGTTGAGCACTTTTTGCAACGGACTTATGTCATAGTGAGACTCTTATAGTGTCATGGCTGATAGAAAAATACACTGTGCACAGTTTGTGCACGAGTTTCACTGTCAAATGACACAATAGAATAATGTGTGTATGGGTAACTAAAGTCACACAATATGAGCTGCAGGAATGAACAGATGCTCGTGGCTTTTTTTTGATTCTCTCTTTGTTATGAATGTATTGTACTGTCCTATTTGATTGAGTAGAGTTATCAATGGATGAAAGAAATAAAATAGCAGCTCTATCGCGTCACAGCGAAATATCACATGGGTATCTCTCAAGACAAAATGTGATGTTCAAAGGAATCGCGTGCGTGAATTCAATAGGTGTTTACAGGGCTTTCCATTTTTTATAAAGTTCAGAGGGTTTCGAAAAACCACAAAATTTAGTAGTCTGTTGATAGACAAGATTTTGATACGATACCAATTCACAAAGGTACGGGAATACTTGTTCAACTTTCTGAGGTTCGACTGGAGACCAACAAAAATAACCTGAGTGCTTTTATCAAATTTCCTTGCGAATTCAGTATTGTGAGTGTTGAGCACTTTTTGCAACGGACTTATGTCATAGTGAGACTCTTATAGTGTCATGGCTGATAGAAAAATACACTGTGCACAGTTTGTGCACGAGTTTCACTGTCAAATGACACAATAGAATAATGTGTGTATGGGTAACTAAAGTCACACAATATGAGCTGCAGGAATGAACAGATGCTCGTGGCTTTTTTTTGATTCTCTCTTTGTTAGGAATGTATTGTACTGTCCTATTTGATTGAGTAGAGTTATCAATGGATGAAAGAAATAAAATAGCAGCTCTATCGCGTCACAGCGAAATATCACATGGGTATCTCTCAAGACAAAATGTGATGTTCAAAGGAATCGCGTGCGTGAATTCAATAGGTGTTTACAGGGCTTTCCATTTTTTATAAAGTTCAGAGGGTTTCGAAAAACCACAAAATTTAGTAGTCTGTTGATAGACAAGATTTTGATACGATACCAATTCACAAAGGTACGGGAATACTTGTTCAACTTTCTGAGGTTCGACTGGAGACCAACAAAAATAACCTGAGTGCTTTTATCAAATTTCCTTGCGAATTCAGTATTGTGAGTGTTGAGCACTTTTTGCAACGGACTTATGTCATAGTGAGACTCTTATAGTGTCATGGCTGATAGAAAAATACACTGTGCACAGTTTGTGCACGAGTTTCACTGTCAAATGACACAATAGAATAATGTGTGTATGGGTAACTAAAGTCACACAATATGAGCTGCAGGAATGAACAGATGCTCGTGGCTTTTTTTTGATTCTCTCTTTGTTAGGAATGTATTGTACTGTCCTATTTGATTGAGTAGAGTTATCAATGGATGAAAGAAATAAAATAGCAGCTCTATCGCGTCACAGCGAAATATCACATGGGTATCTCTCAAGACAAAATGTGATGTTCAAAGGAATCGCGTGCGTGAATTCAATAGGTGTTTACAGGGCTTTCCATTTTTTATAAAGTTCAGAGGGTTTCGAAAAACCACAAAATTTAGTAGTCTGTTGATAGACAAGATTTTGATACGATACCAATTCACAAAGGTACGGGAATACTTGTTCAACTTTCTGAGGTTCGACTGGAGACCAACAAAAATAACCTGAGTGCTTTTATCAAATTTCCTTGCGAATTCAGTATTGTGAGTGTTGAGCACTTTTTGCAACGGACTTATGTCATAGTGAGACTCTTATAGTGTCATGGCTGATAGAAAAATACACTGTGCACAGTTTGTGCACGAGTTTCACTGTCAAATGACACAATAGAATAATGTGTGTATGGGTAACTAAAGTCACACAATATGAGCTGCAGGAATGAACAGATGCTCGTGGCTTTTTTTTGATTCTCTCTTTGTTATGAATGTATTGTACTGTCCTATTTGATTGAGTAGAGTTATCAATGGATGAAAGAAATAAAATAGCAGCTCTATCGCGTCACAGCGAAATATCACATGGGTATCTCTCAAGACAAAATGTGATGTTCAAAGGAATCGCGTGCGTGAATTCAATAGGTGTTTACAGGGCTTTCCATTTTTTATAAAGTTCAGAGGGTTTCAAAAACCACAAAATTTAGTAGTCTGTTGATAGACAAGATTTTGATACGATACCAATTCACAAAGGTACGGGAATACTTGTTCAACTTTCTGAGGTTCGACTGGAGACCAACAAAAATAACCTGAGTGCTTTTATCAAATTTCCTTGCGAATTCAGTATTGTGAGTGTTGAGCACTTTTTGCAACGGACTTATGTCATAGTGAGACTCTTATAGTGTCATGGCTGATAGAAAAATACACTGTGCACAGTTTGTGCACGAGTTTCACTGTCAAATGACACAATAGAATAATGTGTGTATGGGTAACTAAAGTCACACAATATGAGCTGCAGGAATGAACAGATGCTCGTGGCTTTTTTTTGAT
>CANNZV010004526.1:40840-64942 GCA_947561585.1 Caprella mutica
CAACAAAAATAACCTGAGCGCTTTTATCAAATTTCCTTGCGAATTCAGCATTGTGAGTGTTGAGCACTTTTTGCAACGGACTTATGTCATAGTGAGACTCTTATAGTGTCATCGCTGATAGAAAAATACACTGTGCACAGTTTGTGCACGAATTTCACTGTCAAATGACACAATAGAATAATGTGTGTATGGGTAACTAAAGTCACACGATATGAACTGCAGGAATGAACAGATGCTCGTGGCTTTTTTTTGATTCTCTCTTTGTTATGAATGTATTGTACTGTCCTATTTGATTGAGTAGAGTTATCAATGGACGAAAGAAATAAAATAGCAGCTCTATCGCGTCATAGCGAAATATCACATGGGTATCTCTCAAGACAAAATGTGATGTTCAAAGGAATCGCGTGCGTGAATTCAATAGGTGTTTACAGGGCTTTCCATTTTTTATAAAGTTCAGAGGGTTTCGAAAAACCACAAAATTTAGTAGTCTGTTGATAGACAAGATTTTGATACGATACCAATTCACAAAGGTACGGGAATACTTGTTCAACTTTCTGAGGTTCGACTGGAGACCAACAAAAATAACCTGAGCGCTTTTATCAAATTTCCTTGCGAATTCAGTATTGTGAGTGTTGTTCAATACTTACTTATTGTTGTTCAATACTTGTTCAACTTTGGGGGGGGGGGGGGTGATGCCAGACAGATCTAGAAGTAGTGGGAAGGGGGGATCAGTTTGGTCATAAGAGGGGGAATGAACCTAGGTTCGAAAAGGAAATAAAGTAGAAGATAAAAGGCGAAAAGATCGCATTGTTTGAGTGGGGAGTAGGTATGAGGTGTAGTTTAGAATAAGCTGAATTGAATTTTTAACCCTTAAGGGCTATTTATTTTTTTGGTTAAAAATGTTAGAAGGTTTTAGTGTGAAGTTTTTCTATTGTGTTTGATCAGTAGTGTGATCTATATATACAGTTTTTTTTTTTTTTTTTTTTTTAACAAAGAACGCAGAACAAGTAACAAGAACGAGAACAAAGAACAAGAACAAATAATTATGAGTATTTACAATTATTTAATATTTAGAAAGTAGATTTAAAGACGCTTGAAACTTCGTTCTCTCCCCCCGAATGTGGTTACTGGGGCTCCTCCTCTTCGCCACATCCGGGTACTGAGAGTAGCGTAGGGTGGGTTAAAAGACTATTGTTACAAATTTTAATAGTTTTCAACACTCGGACCATTGTGGTTCTCTCCCACGAGTGGGTTAATGAGGTTCCTCCTCTTCACCACACTCGTGTTCTGGGAGAAGTGAGTTGTTGAATCGAATAAGCAGTAAGCATGCGACATGAGGTTCTCTCCCAACGGCTGTGGCTACTGAGGCAACGTCCTCTTCACCACAACTGCGTACTGGGAGATGCTTAAAGTTGGAGATGTTGCTTTGAACACAGATTGTGAGGTTCTCTCCCAACGGGCGTGGATACTGGGACAACGTTCTCTTCACCACACCCGCGTACTGGGAGAAACGTGTTTTGGTTAAATAAAAATTTATTACGTACATAGGTTATTACTAAAAAATAAAGAATATGATGCATGAAAAAAGAAAATATATAGTCGTCTTAGTCAGTCTTATTTGTATAATGGAATGGGTGGATCTGATAGTGCTATTTTTTTGCTACTTGGAAAATGTGATTTTTTGATGTGGAATTGATTGGTTTGGATTGGGAAACTATTGTAAAGAGTTGGGTTGTTTATTTGAATTTTGTTCCAGATATTGTTTGCGAGATTGTGGAGATGTATGTTGATGGGGTCTAGATTGGTTTGTTGGTGAAGAGTTTGAGATGGGATTTTGTCTATTAATCTATTGCCTGTAATGAATCGGATTGCTTTGTTCTGTAGTCGTTGGAATTGTGTCATTTGTGTTTTTGAGATGGTGTGAAGAGGAATGGTGGGGTAGAGGAGGGTGGATCGGACTGTTGCTGTGTATAAGTATTTCTTAGTGTGTTGGCTAAGGTCCCTAAATCTATATAGTTTGCTGAGTCTATTTTGTGCTATTGCTTTCCTTTGTGCTATGTTAGTGCAATAGTGTCATGGCTGATAGAAAAATACACTGTGCACAGTTTGTGCACGAATTTCACTGTCAAATGACACAATAGAATAATGTTTGTATGGGTAACTAAAGTATTTTCTGCCTCATAATACAAGCACTTATAATCATTTTTATTTACCTCTATTATCATTAACATCTCAAATTTGCGGAGGGTCATATTTTACCCGGCATTTATTTTCTTATTTATCATCTTGTTATTCGCATAACTGAAAAAATACTCAACCAAATTGCCTGAAATTTTCGAAATGATTGGTTAATGTCCAGTGAACTTCTGATAGAATTTTAGGAGCACCCCGTGCAAAGGTCAAGATCAAGGTCATTTATTACTCAAAGAGTATTGCACCATATTGCATGAAACTTGGTGGGACGATTGGTCAATATTTAGGAACAATTTTGTTAGATTTTGGGAGCGATCGGGTTAAAGGTCAAAGATCAAGGTCAATGCCATTTATAACTCAATAACTAGGAAATCATGAAACCAAATTATCTGAAATTTTATTAGACGATTGGTCAATGTCCTCTAACAATCTGGTCGTTTTTAGGAGCAATCCGATCGAAGATTAACTCAATAACTCAAAAAGTATTGAACCATATTGCATGAAACTATTTGGGACGATTGGTCTTTATACAGTTACCAGTTTATTAGATTTTGGGAGAGAACCAGTCAAAGTGGCGGCGAAGGTATGTGATCTACCGAGTGCACATAATCTACTTATTTTGTTTATTATCAACACTGTTTGGTTGAATAAAATGGCTATAATTGAATTTCAAAACTCGTTGAAGCCTGGTCCATTCATGCTATCTGTATTGCTACTCTGTAAATCGTCATTTGTACATTATATTTTGATGCTGAAGTGGATAATCACTTCATGTCATTTTTTTCACGGACTTCATAGAATTCTTGCTGAACTTTTATGTGGCACCTCAGTAGGTGAAGCCACTTAATCTATTTGAAAACTGCTAGTTTCTGTTCGTGTCATCCGTAAATTTAGTACCTCGATCTTGTGTCTTTTAAAGTCTTTAGTGAAAAGTACTGCCAAAATATTTGTGTCCTACTGTAAATATCTGTGATTTTGATGGTTAGTTAGATTTGGGTATTCTAGTTAAAAAAGGTTCGAAAATTGCTTTTAGCTCAAATATTAGTTCTAGGTCATGTACGGAACATGCAGTTCGGTTTCCTTGTAAATTGTTTGCCATCAATTCGCAGTTAAATTCATTTCGATTTCATTAGTTTACTGCCATTAAACTAGATAATAATTAGTCCATTTGCAAGATACAGCTTGTGAATACTTAAATTTTCACTTAGGTTTCTGTCTGTTATTTTCACAATAATCCCAAACTGAGAAATTCCTAAGTCTCTAGTAAATAGATTGTTTCGTAAGTTACCTGTGATTGTGTTACTACTATACTTACCGGTGATTGTGTAACTACTATACCTACCGGTGGTAGTGTAACTTCTATACCTGAGATATCGTACCTACTTACCTGAGATATCGTACCTACTTACCTGAGATATCGTACCTACTTACCTGAGATATCGTACCTACTTACCTGAGATATCGTACCTACTTACCTGAGATATCGTACCTACTTACCTGAGATATCGTACCTACTTACCTGAGATATCGTACCTACTTACCTGAGATATCGTACCTACTTACCTGAGATATCGTACCTACTTACCTGAGATATCGTACCTACTTACCTGAGATATCGTACCTACTTACCTGAGATATCGTACCTACTTACCTGAGATATCGTACCTAGGGTAAATGCCCCACTAATTGGCACTTTAAGCGACCAGAGTCCGTTTTATCGCATTATAAATACGATATATAGTGTTAAAACTAAACCCCGGTCAATATTGGAAAAGGAAACTTTGAGGAATATTTTTACGTCCTCAAAAATGCTCTACCTCTTGTTAATTGTTTAAATAAGAAGCTTATAAACATAAATCCCTTAATCACTAGTAATCGTCATTTGAATTTCAATAATCAGCAGTATCAGTTTGTATAATCGGCACACTCTACCGTCTACACCAATGATCGGTAAAATTCACTTCTCGGCACTGTAGGGGGTACTGCTCTAGAATAACTTTCGGTCATTAAGAAACTGGTAAATGGTAAAGAAACTTTTACATTGTCTATCATATTTATATTATTTTAACCGACATAAACAGAAATTTAACAATACGGTAAATATTACAAATATGAAAACTGTGAAGATAAGATTAACATGTTGTTATTATTATATATATATTATATATAGAACTGCTTGCCGTTAATCCAATCTAATAGGAGTTCGTCATAATTAACATATGTGATAAATATTTATACGTATGAGAACTTGAGTGGTTTCTCATATAATTGTAAATTGTAATAATAAATTGGTTTTTAAAATACATCACAAAATACGATATATGTGTTCAGCTAATGTTATATATCACAATAATATTATCACATAGATTCATTTGCTCAGGTACAGTTAAAGAAAAGCGTATCAATAATATATTTTAGACAGCTTACTAATTTCACATTCGCAAATATTATTTTTACTAATTGTAATGCTTGTAGATATTTTATAATTGGTTTGGGTACATGACGATGAACTTAGAGAATTGGAAAATAATAGGACATAAGATAACAGTGATTAGATAAATTAATATAATTAAAGACTTTTCTTTGATTCAGTAAAACTCTTCTATAGTGAACTTCAAATAGTTCACTATAGATTTGTAATGAGATGAATAGAAAACGATCATTTTCATGGCAGACTATAATAAATAATTTATTTCTTTTTAAAATATATTTCATATAGAGGGTATTTTATTTCTCAGAACTCTAAAAATCAGGATGTTTCACTACACTTGACAACTCCTCTTTCATGAAATTGACTAATTTACTATATGCAGATTCATAGAAAACTTACGAATTTTTGTGGCACAGACTTAACTAAAATTTTTCGCTATAGATGTAAGTTCGCTATGCAGGAATCTACTTTACAGTTATACATGATGATTTACTATACAGAAGTTCACTATAGAGGAGTTCCACTGTATTACCTACAATAAGGTATTTTCATAATAAAATATATAAATTAGGAAATAATAGAAACACAATGAATCATTAATTTTAATTGTTACTTATTTTTACTGCATTAATTGTATTTACATTTGCGCATCGCTATAATTGAACTTAGTTCCACGTATAGTTCGTACAGGTACTGCTGACGAATCCGGTCGTTTTTACTTGCAGCAAAAAGGTTGTGATATTGTTGCCCTGTGCCGATTTTATGATTGAAGATTCTTGATTCGACACCCATGGATGCCGATTCTTAGATTACATGAAATCCGGCACCCATGACGATCAATGAAATTTATTGGAATAACTTCGAAATAATTGAATTTTTACCTTGTAATTAACATTCCTGACATAAATATATACATAAAATGTTAAATTACATAAATGTATAAAAGTCCACTAATCGGCACAGGGGGCCAATTTAACAAAAACTCCTTTATTCCGTGATTCAAACGTCGACACCCCAAAAATATAATAAATAATGCCTGTAAAACATTAACTGAAATATCACACTCATTCTATGATCTAAAGGAAATGGTAGAACAGAAAAAGCGAAGGCTTGTACTATATTTTCATTTAGAAAAGAGATAATCTTTATAGCATGTCACTAGCAAATTCAACAGCTGAAAGCTCACGTCTGGAATCACTCTCAACAAAAACTAATGATGAACAGTTGTTATTTGACATATGTCTGTGATATCTTTATCACTTAATATCTGAAACCTACCTCTTACCTCTTGAGGTAGATATCGTACCTACTTACCTCCTGAGATAGATATCGTACCTACTTACCTCCTGAGGTAGATATCGTACCTACTCACCTCCTGAGGTAGATATCGTACCTACTCACCTCCTGAGATAGATATCGTACCTACTCACCTCCTGAGGTAGATATCGTACCTACTTACCTCCTGAGGTAGATATCGTACCTACTCACCTCCTGAGGTAGATATCGTACCTGCTCACCTCCTGAGGTAGATATCGTACCTGCTCACCTCCTGAGGTAGATATCGTACCTACTCACCTCCTGAGGTAGATTTAACTAAATTTTCTGAACTTTGGTGAGACTAATGGTCAATGTCCAGTGATCTTCTGCTGGAATTCTTGGAGCAACCGGTTCAAAGGTCATGGTCGAGGTCAAGATAATTTATAACTTAAAAAGGAGCAATACAGTCAAAGGTCAAGGTCTCTTATAACTCTCTAACTCAAAAAGTATCAAACCATATTGCATGAAACTTGGTGGGACCAGTTCATATCAATGTATATACTATAAGCTATAGGGCCGAATTCTACCACCTTAGACCCGTTTGAGTCTTTTTTGCCCAGAATTACTACAAACGTGACATTTAGACAAATACATAAACAATCACGGTAAGATATTATAAGCTTGTATATATATCTTTTGCGTATCATACTACTATTGTAATATATATGCATTTGGCTTATAATACCATATATACAGCGACCAGAATTATTAGTCCTAAGTGTTTATTGACTATATCTCAAAAACGGGCAGCGGTAAATTTACGAAATTTTCACCATAAGTGTAGAAGAATATGAGACACATTCGTGTCATTATACGAAGGTTAACTCTTTTCAATTTTGAATTTATTTAATATTTCCATTTTTCAGGTGACCAGAATTATTAGTCCCGATTTTTTCGTTTCTTTATAAATTTGTTACAAGGATAAATAAACGAATTTTTTAAATAACAAAACTTTTAACATCAAATACCAAATACAAATACACTTTGTAAACACAAGAAAGTAGTCAATAGTGAATTTAATATGGCAGAAATCATGATTATTTCCCAATGTGAGATCCTTGCTTGGGATTTTATGACTTGAAACATTCGTTCAGTGACAGAATCTGTTAGTTTTTTGATAGTAGAAGGATCCACAGCCTTCGCAGCATTCTGTATGGCAGCCCAGAGATCATTTTTTGATGAATTCTGCTTCCCATTGCTGTAAACACTTCTTTTGATGATGGCCCATAAATTTTCAATGGGATTTAAATCGGGTGAGCAGGCAGGCCAGTCCATCAGGGTGTTATTCTTGAAGCCCAGTGAGTGCAAGAACTCTTTGGTTTTCTTTGCTGCATGCGACGGAGCATTATCTTGCATAAATATGATTTTACGGCGTTGTTCCAAAGGCAGGTCATCTAACCAGTCTGAAAGAGCAGAATCAATGAACTCACAGTAGCGCTTAGAATCGAGTTTAACACCTTCTTGCACCTTCACAGGACCAATGAGTACATCCCCTATAATTCCCGCCCAAAACATCACCCCTCCACCACCTTGCTGACGTCGCAAACGCATTTGGGAAGGGTCATACCCAAACACCCATCCTTTGGACCATCCATCAGGGCCATCCAAAGTTGCTCTACATTCGTCAGTGAATAATATAAGCTTTGGAGAGGTTCTCATATATCTCTTGGCCCAATCTAGACGCCTCTCTTTGTGTTTTGGGGTGAGAGGAGGAGTTATAGTGGCTTTTTTTTTGTTTAGCAAATTTTCCAAGAACTGAATTGCGGGTCGATTTAGACACATCTGCAACCCCGGAAGCGGAAAAAATGTCCTTGCTTGTTGAACCAGGGTTCTTCTTCAATGTAGCCTTCAGGCGGCGCACATCCCTTTCTGATAGTTTCCTCAATTTGCCTTTATCCTTGCGTTCTTTACGAATTTTCGGATTTTCCAAAAAATGCTTGATGGTTTTTACATGGCGTCCAATTTGTGCAGCTATTTCAGCTTGAGGCTTCTTCTTAGCTGTTAACTTGATGATAAGGTTTTTTTCTTGCTCTGAAAGGTCCTTTCCACGCCCCATTTTCAACTAATTAAATAAAAATTATGTACTGGACTAATAATTATGGTCACCTGAAAAAAGGAAATATTAAATAAATTCAAAACAAAGAAGAGTACAACTTTGAAAATTAGTTAGAACGTGTCTCATACTCTTCTACACCTATGGTTGAAATTTCGGAAATCTTCCGCAAACGGTTTTAGAGTTATGGGCAAAAAACTCTTTGGACTAATAATTCTGGTCGCAGTGTATACAGCGTTTCCAATTTACTACTATCGCACGAATGGTCTATTTCATTACATAATTATTAGATTAAATAAATTTTCGTAATATGAATTATATAGAAATGAACAATATGAATTTTTCTTCAAATTGATATAAAATTGAAGGTGATTGGTTAAAAATTGAATCTTGTAGACTGCATTTCAGATAAAAATATATATATTTTGCACCCGTTTGAGAGATATATTGTCGAAAGAAACAATATATCTCTCAGTAAAAATAATTTTCTTTCATTGTAATTCATAGAAAATGAAATACATATCAAGGGGTAACAATGTAGCAATATGCGGGACCTGCCTGTGTATTATAATGCGTTTAATTCATCAGTTTCTTTTTATTTAACGGATTGATTTGGTTCCTAACTCACGCTATCTGAACCGTTAATGTTCTTCGTTGTAGAGTTAATGCAAAATAATAGAACTCACTTATTGAAAGGCTTCACTAAACAAGTGCAATAAGCCATCTAAAAACTAATAGATTGAGGTTTAGATACATAAAAGATATTGAAATTAATGACTTCTCATAATACTTTTCTTTACGAAATTTTGAACTTTTCAAATGCCCAGCATAAGACTACGTTAATTTATGTTTAAATATTCTATTAACAAATCGTATTACTTATGTTAATAAATCATTAATAGTAATATTCATTATTAGTAATTTAAGTCGTGATTTCACTATTCTCACAGTTTGGATAATTTTACTCACACTTATCATAAATGATGAAAAATTAGGTCATGTTACTCACACTGAAGGTAAATTAAGTTAAACAGGTAGAAACAACTTCAGATAATAGATAGTTATATTTCTTATATTGAGCATATGTAATAATCAACAACTATGGATGATAAAAAAATATAAACTATGTGTAATTAATTTAAAAATTAATTAATTGAATTTTTATTTAACTATGTGTAAAGATTGAAGTCAGTAGAGAGAATCTTCTGTGTGCCATTGATCTTCTTTGTTTTGAATAGGTTTACAGTGTAATAAATAGCACGTGGACAATTTTAATTGAATTCAATAGGTAATAGTAAATGAAGCCTAAATAACATAATATCTAAGACTTCATTTTAAGGTCCCTGAAACAATTCTCAAAAAACTGCAAGTAGAATAGAAATGTCAAAAAAACATGGTAAAAACGAAGAGAAGAAGATCAGTAATCCAGATTACAATAGTTCAGGACTCATAGGATGACACCCCTTTCTCTTCCATTCACCACAGACAGATTCAGGAGCTAGGATAAATATTACGATTCACATTGTATCAATCATTTCTCTACTTCATACCTATTATAACTAATTCTCAATTTTATTTAATAGGATTATAACGTTATCTTCGACAATATCATTGATCATATCGCTGACGTCAAAAGGAAATTATAAACAAGGACTGGAAGAAGCAGTCAGAAAGGAAAGGGGTTCCATGAATAGAATCACCTACAACCGTCAGTGACAATGCTCATGGATGCGGAAAAGCTATTCTATGAATGGAATTACTTACCAAGGAATGTGACAAAAAGAGACACAAACACCAGTGGCTGATCTCACGGATGGAAGAGGAAAATGAAGAGGTGATAGTAAATGAAGTCCATGAGCCTTCATGGACAAAAAATAAGACCTCGTAATTGAAGAGCATAACCCTAGCGCTATCCTCTAACACTGCAAGTACCGTTAAAAAATGATTAACATGGTAAAAATGAAAAAAACAATCCATCATCCAAATTACAATAGTGCGGAGCCCAAGGGACGCCACCCCCCTTCTCTTCCATTCACTACAGACAGCTTCAGGATAGAGCCCCTAAGAGCTACAAAACAGTTAGCTAAAAGTAATGAAATAGTTTAAAATATTAAAAAAGGAAGCGTGATAGAAACGTGCGGCACGCTGCTTAGTGAAAAGATAACAAAAATTATAAATTAGCATGACGATATCAATTGTATAGTTTGATATCGGATGGAATTATGTGTTGGCGTGATAGAAACGTGCAGCCCGCTGCTTAGTGAAAAGATAACCGAAATTATAAATTAGCGTGACGATATCAATTGTATAGTTTGATATCGGATGGAATTATGTGTTGGTGTGATAGAAACGTGCGGCACACAGCTTAGTGAAAAGATAACCGAAATTATAAATTAGCGTGACGATATCAATTGTATAGTTTGATATCGGATGGAATTATGTGTAGGATTAAATGTGACGCAAATGAATGGACCTTGTACGAGCCTGAAGATTTCCCTAGACAATCCAATAGTTACGATTGTGGACTCTTCGTGGCTAATGCCGCCAAAGTGTTGTGCTCTGGATCTGGTTTGCTAGTACCCTCAGTCAGTTTCAGAAGATCAATGAAAAATCTTTTGAAAAAGAACATGAAGATCTGCGAAAGAAGGGCTTCTATTCGACGAGAGGTTGTCAACTTCTCCTACAAGCCTCCACCGTTTCCCATTCTAAATAAAGTGGTAAAAACACCTCCTAATAATTATAAAAACACACTAACGTATGTAACTAGCTGTGTAGCTAATACGTATGGCAAAATAAACGATGATTGTAATTTAGGAGAAATGTGTAAGAACTTGGAAACAAATTGTAAAATGATCCGGTGTGACCATTGCGATGGATGGTATCATATCGATTGTTGCGGCCTTTCACATAATGCATCAATGCTAGAGCATTCGAACGATCTTTTTTTTTTGTGAACAGTGTTCATATAGTTTATTATTAACTTTTATATTATTTAATTTTTAGTATATAGTTAGTTTTTTCTAATTATAGTCTAAATTAATAGCAATAATGCTTTAATTTTTCCAGTGGATATATAGTTGATTTAATTTTTTTGTTAATTTCATAAGGGAAATTATTATGTTTGCTCCAAAAAAGTAAAGTGAATAATAGTTAAATTTATAGTATATAGTTATAGATAGTTTCTACCGTTTAGTTATAGTATTATTAATATTAATGATGCTCTCAGTTTTCTAGTAGCTATATATTAAATTTTTCGTGTGAAAAATTGTGATTTTAACTATAACTTCATTTTTTGTATATAGCTGCTAGATTTCTTTGTAGTTTTAGTAATAGTTTATATAATACCAATACTTAACTTCATTGATCTCATCTTTTATGAACAAGCTTTTTTTATAGATTCTTTATCTATGATTTAGTATTCAGCTATAGCTTTATTCTGTTCAGTCTTATTTTTAGTTTATAATAGTTTTTTCGAGTTTTTATTTATAGTTCAAATAATAATTCTCTATACTATATTTTTCCTATTCATACCCAATTTCATGTATCATTTTTTTACTTTGTTATTATAGGGTAATTGTTTTTGTTTCAATAAAGTAAATTCAATATACATGTAATTTATTTATATATTTTCCAATGTATTCTTTGTAGTAAAGTTTGTAAAAGTATTCTAGAATCTATTATGAAAATAAACTCTTCTGCTTGATACACTGGTTGGTCAAAATTTAAAAAGCCAGTTCAACATTAATAGATATATATTATTAGAACCTTTCTAAAAATTAAACATTTAAATGTAATAAACTGCTGAAAAATTAGGGGTAGCAGAGATGTGTAAATAGATAGTTGTAAACCAAGTATGAATGACGTTAGCGCAGATTCGGGTACAAATATAAATATTACGAAACTATACTTTTTTCACTTCTAGATACCGAAATTCGATGACTTAATAATACTTTTTCATTAATACTTTTTTTAATGTTTACCATTAATAGCAGTTTCAGAGGATAATAGATTTTTGTGTTAGGATGGCTCGTACGTTTCAAGTATTATCACCTCTTCCATCCGTGAGCTGCTTGTGTCCCTTTTCGTCACATTCATTGCTAAGAGACTGCATTCAAGAAGTAGGTTCTCTCTATTTTTGCCGAATAATAGTGATTGAATTCATATTTATAACCTTTAAACTCTAATATAATAATTTCGTAAAAAAACATTTAATTCAATCTGTTGAGGCTTGATTAAAATTAAATGTCCTAGTGCTGAACAAAATTACGCAACTGACAATAATAATTTCTAAACTTAACTAGGACTAGCTATACCATATATTTTTACGACTAGTTATATAAATTTAAGATAGTTTGGTTAATTAATTAACGATATAACTATGAGCAATTCGTCAAAGTTACTATGAAATATTAAATTAAATTTGCGTGCCACACGTTTCTATCACGCCAACACATAATCCATCCGATATCAAACTATACAATTGATATCGTCTCGCTAATTTATAATTTCGGTTATCTTTACGCTAAGCAGCGGGCTGCACGTTTCTATCACGCCAACACATAATTCCATCCGATATCAAACTATACAATTGATATCGTCTCGCTAATTTATAATTTCGGTTATCTTTACGCTAAGCAGCGGGCTGCACGTTTCTATCACGCCAACACATAATTCCATCCGATATTAAACTATACAATTGATATCGTCACGCCAATTTATATTTTCTATCATCATTGTACTAAGTTGCGTAACGCACGTTTCTTTCACGCTAAAACATTATTCCATTCAAAATTATATTATACAATTAGTAATTAATATATCGTCACCCTAATCTCTATTTCTATTTTATTCTCACTAACTAGTGTACTTCCCATCACAATTTATGGGTTATCAATAGTAAAAGAAAAAATATTATTAATTAAAGATATATATATATTCAAAGAATATATTTGAAAGAATTAATTTAAAAAAAAATTGTTTGAAAAAATGTATTTGGACGAAAAAATATGTAAAACAATTGAGCCAAGAAATTTGAGTCAAAAAAAATCGAGTCAGAAAAATTTGAGTCAAAAAAATTTGAGTCAAAAAAATTTGAGTCAAAAAAATTAAGTCGTAAAAATTAGGTCGTAAAAATTTGAGTCAAAAAAATTTGAGTAAAAAAAAATTGAGACAAAAAAATTTGTGTCAAAAAAAATTTTGAGTCAAAAAAAAATTTGAGTCAAAAAATTTTATTTTCTGCATTTTAGACAGTTGCGTGAGCGTGCACGCCAATTATTTTAATTTAGACATTTGCGTGAGCGTGCACGCAATTTTTTAAAAAAATTCTGCGTTTTTGACAGTTGCGTGAGCGTGCACGCCAATTCTTTTTTTTTCCGCATTTTAGACAGTTGCGTGAGCGTGCACGCCAATTATTTTAATTTAGACATTTGCGTGAGCGTGCACGCCATTTTTTTAAAAAAAATTGTGTTTTTGACAGTTGCGTGAGCGTGCACGCCAATTCTTTTTTTTCCGCATTTTAGACAGTTGCGTGAGCGTGCACGCCAATTATTTTAATTTAGACATTTGCGTGAGCGTGCACGCCATTTTTTTGAATTTTTCTGCGTTTTTGACAGTTGCGTGACCGTGCACGCCAATTATTTTAATTTAGACATTTGCGTGAGCGTGCACGCCGTTTTTTAAAATTTGTCTGCGTTTTTGACAGTTGCGTGAGCGTGCACGCCAATTCTATTTTTTCCCGCATTTTAGACAGTTGCGTGAGCGTGCACGCCAATTATTTTAATTTAGACATTTGCGTGAGCGTGCACGCCGTTTTTTGTAAATTTTCTGCGTTTTTGACAGTTGCATGAGCGTGCACGCCAATTATTTTAATTTAGACATTTGCGTGAGCGTGCACGCCATTTTAAAAAAAAAATTGTGTTTTTGACAGTTGCGTGAGCGTGCACGCCAATTCTTTTTTTTCCGCATTTTAGACAGTTGCGTGAGCGTGCACGCCAATTATTTTAATTTAGACATTTGCGTGAGCGTGCACGCCATTTTTTTGAATTTTTCTGCGTTTTTGACAGTTGCGTGACCGTGAACGCCAATTATTTTAATTTAGACATTTGCGTGAGCGTGCACGCCGTTTTTTAAAAATTTTCTGCGTTTTTGACAGTTGCATGAGCGTGCACGCCAATTATTTTAATTTAGACATTTGCGTGAGCGTGCACGCCATTTTTAAAAAAAAAATTGTGTTTTTGACAGTTGCGTGAGCGTGCACGCCAATTATTTTTTTCCGCATTTTAGACAGTTGCGTGAGCGTGCACGCCAATTATTTTAATTTAGACATTGGCGTGAGCGTGCACGCCATTTTTTTGAATTTTTCTGCGTTTTTGACAGTTGCGTGACCGTGCACGCCAATTATTTTAATTTAGACATTTGCGTGAGCGTGCACGCCGTTTTTTAAAATTTGTCTGCGTTTTTGACAGTTGCGTGAGCGTGCACGCCAATTCTTTTTTTCCCCGCATTTTAGACAGTTGCGTGAACGTGCACGCCAATTATTTTAATTTAGACATTTGCGTGAGCGTGCACGCCATTTTTTAAAATTTTTCTGCGTTTTTGACAGTTGCGTGAGCGTGCATGCCAATTATTTTAATTTAGACATTTGCGTGAGCGTGCACGCCATTTTTAAAATTTTTCTGCGTTTTTGACAGTTGCGTGAGCGTGCACGCCAATTATTTTTTTCCGCATTTTAGATAGTTGCGTGAGCGTGCACGCCAATTATTTTAATTTAGACATTTGCGTGAGCGTGCACGCCATTTTTTTTAATTTTTCCGCAATTTTGACAGTTGCGTGAGCGTGCACGCCAATTATTTTTTTTCCGCATTTTAGACAGTTGCGTGAGCGTACACGCCAATTATTTTAATTTAGACATTTGCGTGAGCGTGCACGCCATTTTTTAAAAAATTTCTGCGTTTTTGACAGTTGCGTGAGCGTGCACGCCAATTATTTTTTTCCGCATTTTAGACAGTTGCGTGAGCGTGCACGCCAATTATTTTAATTTAGACAATTGCGTGAGCGTGCACGCCATTTTTAAAATTTTTCTGCGTTTTTGCCAGTTGCGTGAGCGTGCACGCCAATTCTTTTTTTTCCCGCATTTTAGACAGTTGCGTGAGCGTGCACGCCAATTATTTTAATTTAGACATTTGCGTGAGCGTGCACGCCATTTTTTTAATTTTTCTGCAATTTTGACAGTTGCGTGAGCGTGCACGCCAATTATTCTTTTTCCGCATTTTAGACAGTTGCGTGAGCGTGCACGCCAATTATTTTAATTTAGACATTTGCGTGAGTGTGCACGCCAATTCTTTTTTTTCCGCATTTTAGACAGTTGTGTGAGCGTGCACGCCAATTATTTTAATTTAGACATTTGCGTGAGCGTGCACGCCAATTATTTTTTTTCCGCATTTTAGACAGTTGCGTGAGCGAGCACGCCAAGAAATTCCATAAAATTCTACTTTTCCATATTTTAGTCAACTTAGTTGCGTGGGCGTGCACGCAAATTTCTTTTTTCCGGCTTTTAGACAGTGGCGTGAGCGTGCACGCTCACGCCGATTATTAATTCTTTTCCGTCTTTTAGATACTGCCCACTTTATGGACACTACTGGAATCACGTATACGACACTAACACAACACTTTACACTTAATTGTTCACGCTGCATTTGCACTTGATTTATCTATACTTCACTAATTGTTCACAAAGCCCTAGCATTTAATTAACACACTAACATGTAATTATTAGCTTCTTCAAAGTCACACATTCCTAAGAGCTGATTCAGTACGCGCACTGTGTTGGTTACTTTCACACTGTCGAATTGTGTGAGCTTCAGTCGGCACTCCACTTGCTTGCGTTCACGTCACAGTGTTCAACTAAATCAAATATTTAAATCGCATGCCCCCATGATCAATAAATCATTAATTAAATATAACACATCATTCCTCAATAAAAAAAATAATAGGTATCATCCCACAAAGTAATCTGCCATCCATGCAAGAGAGTTTCTATCTCGTTATGGGCGACCAAGATTCGCTGTCGTATCATCACTTGCATTTGATGGTGTTTCTTCCTCCTCTAAGTTACTAATACTTCGAATGTCTATAATATGTCTTGGTACGCCATCAACCGATACATTCTGAGCCGAAGCTATATCGGTCACCGTCCTTCTCTGCCATTCGGTCGTACATTTCGCACAAGGAGGTTTTACCCATACCTCTTCTCCAATTTGCACATGAGACGTTCCAGTGACACTACAATCATCTATTGCCAATGCAGGATGTCTCCATTCGTAATTGAAATATCCCCTCTGCTGAACAGATTCATCACTTTGACCTTTATGTGGTGTCATACTATACTAGAATGTGGCAAACTATGAAGTGAACTAGATAGATACCTATGGAAACTACATGGTGAAGTATCTTCCTAGGTAAACTACATAACGAACTACCTACCTAGTCACACTACCTACCAGCCTAAGCAACTGTGGGAAGTTGAACGCGGGGAAACACGGGTTAGAACTCGATTTTCTGAATAGAAAACTTCAGATATTGTACAGAAGAACTGCTCTATAATGAAATCCTGCATAGTGAACCATCCTACATAATAGAACCCTGTATAGTGAACTACCTCGTATAATGAACATGTTTTAGTTAGTCTGCCATAAAATATCCATAATAGTTTTCTATATATATTTCTAAGAAGTAAGCTCTGCATGGCGCACTGGTTTTAGTTTATGCATGAGAAATTATGTACCCTGTGTACTGGAATAAGAAATTAAAAACAGCCTGTGTAATAATGTTATTTATTTTTTATTACAGAACAGGTATCTTTAAAAAAATGAGTAAATTACATGTGTCTAATGAATTCAAATATTAAAAGAAATGGTTTAAAATGACATGAAAAACGTGATACAATTAAAACTAGAAAATGATGTACATTTTTTTAACAACTTTCGCAAAAGTACAGTTTCTAGTTTTTACTAAATTATAATTTGAGTCTGTCTCATTATTTACCTCTTATATAGTTTGAGTAAAAGTGAAATACGTACTTGAACTTTTAAGACTATTGTTAACATATTTTGTGTAGTGTGTCATAGAATAGACTTTGGTTTTCTATGCCTCTCTTGACACGTAGAATGAACTAACCCTCTATAGTGAACTAGTGGTAGTTCACTAAAGAGGAGTTCTACTGTAGTTCACTATAGAGGTGTTCTACTGTAGTTCACTATAGAGGAGTTCTACTGTAGTTCACTATAGAGGTGTTCTACTGTTCACTATAGAGGAGTTCTACTGTAGTTCACTATAGAGGAGTTCTACTGTAGTTCACTATAGAGATGTTCTACTGTAGTTCACTATAGAGGTGTTCTACTGTAGTTCACTATAGAGATGTTCTACTGTAGTTCACTATAGAGGTGTTCTACTGTAGTTCACTATAGAGGAGTTCTACTGTAGTTCACTATAGAGGTGTTCTACTGTTCACTATAGAGGAGTTCTACTGTAGTTCACTATAGAGGAGTTCTACTGTAGTTCACTATAGAGGTGTTCTACTGTTCACTATAGAGGAGTTCTACTGTAGTTCACTATAGAGGAGTTCTACTGTAGTTCACTATAGAGATGTTCTACTGTAGTTCACTATAGAGATGTTCTACTGTAGTTCACTATAGAGGAGTTCTACTGTAGTTCACTCTAGAGATGTTCTACTGTAGTTCACTATAGAGATGTTCTACTGTAGTTCACTATAGAGGAGTTCTACTGTAGTTCACTCTAGAGATGTTCTACTGTAGTTCACTATAGAGATGTTCTACTGTAGTTCACTATAGAGGTGTTCTACTGTAGTTCACTATAGAGATGTTCTACTGTAGTTCACTATAGAGATGTTCTACTGTAGTTCACTATAGAGATGTTCTACTGTAGTTCACTAAAGAGATGTTCTACTGTAGTTCACTATAGAGGAGTTCTACTGTAGTTCACTCTAGAGATGTTCTACTGTAGTTCACTATAGAGATGTTCTACTGTAGTTCACTATAGAGGTGTTCTACTGTAGTTCACTATAGAGATGTTCTACTGTAGTTCACTATAGAGATGTTCTACTGTAGTTCACTATAGAGGAGTTCCACTGTACCTAGTAATCTTAAGGTATTCAATAAAATTTAGTTGAACTGTGCAATCAACAATCTGATTATCTGGGGTTATTATTATATATTCAAAATTTAATCTAGATAGGTAGTAGAGTAATTTCTGAGTTATCGGACGGTTCCACATTTTCGATCATTAAGAATAAAGTATTTAACTTCAATTATAAACTTAACCTTTTGATCGAAAATGTGGAACTGTCCAATAACTCTGAACTCACCCTAGTTTGAGCGTGACCTACTTAATTTTATAGGCAATTATAGTGTAACGAATTTCATAAAGGTATTTGAATCTAGGACTCTATTGAAGAATATATCTCCCTTATTTTTTATTTAGTACTTCTAACGGGTGGGGCGTAAGTTTGGAAGCAATTTTTCAAACATTAATATAATTCTTAAAAATAAGTTCCTAAGTAGGTGATAGTGTTTGAACTATAGTAGAGACACTACATTATGACGTCGCAGTGTTATTTTTTACAAAAATTTAGTCAAATCAAAAATGTCAGACAAAAGAGAAGCCATTATTGCTCTACACCGTGCCGGGAAGTCAGATTCCGTCATTTCAAAGACTCTCTCAATAGTGAGATCGACTGTTTGGAAGTGTGTGAAGCGTTTTAATGAGAGAGGAGACTTGACTGATCGTCCAAGAAGTGGTAGACCACGCTCACAACGCACCAAACAACTGATAAAATGTGCCCGAGAGAGGATCAGGAGGAACCCGAAAAGGTCAATATGATTGTTAGCCAAAACAGCTAATGTGAGTCCCAGAACAATGAGAAGAGTTGTCAAAGAAGACCTAAAGATGTCCTCTTTCACCCTCCTAACGAGACAGACTCTGTCAGAAGCTGTAAAGAAAAAGAGATTGGAGAGAAGCTAAGCACTTCTGAGAGAATTGAAGTCTGGCACGGCTGGTGAAATTGTTTGGTCTGACGAAAAAAATTTCACAGTGGAAATGGCTCACAACCGGAGGAATAACAGAATAATTGGTAAAAGTGCAAAAGACATCCCATACAACCAAAAAACTGTCCACAGAACCATGAAACCTGCTTCAGTAATGGTCTGGGCCGCCGTTTCAGAAACTTGGAGATCTCCTTTAATTTTTGTGGAACAAGGCACCAAAATCAATGCTAAATGTTATATTGAGAATATTTTGACGCCAATGTTGGAGTCAGCTAAGGATCACTTCGGTAATGACACTCTATGGACATTTCAGCAAGACGGCGCGACTTCACATACTGCAAATGTCACTCAAAACTGGTGCCATGACCATCTTCCACGGTTTTGGTCCAAAGAAATGTGGCCTCCCTGCTCCCCAGATGTTAATCCTATGGACTTTTCGGTATGGTCCATTCTTGAATCAAAGGCCTGTGGTAAATTCCATCGCAGTGTGGATGATTTAAAGCGTTTGCTCCAGAGATCTTGGAAGGAAATTTCACAAGAACAGTTGCGTGCCGCAGTAGGAGGAATTCGGAGGAGATTTGAGGCTGTTATTAAAAACAAGGGGGGACATTTTGAATAAAGTTATGATTTTTGAATTCTTAAAACCCTTATGTAATAATACATAACTGTAAATTATTAAATATATTTTTCGTTGGATTATAATATGCACTTTCATTTGCTTCCAAACTTACGCCCCACCCTGTATATTACAATTTCGTATACATAGGCAGATTAAAATTTTATAGACATGAACATATATTTCCCTTTAATTCCTGTTGATTATTTTAATTGATTGGGAAAGACTGTAGGTAGGTACAATGATTAGTAATATGAAATATACATATTGTGATTTGAAGTCTCTTGGATTATTATCTAATTACGGCCGGGCAGGGTCCCGCTTTCATTACACCCCGCTTTAATAAAAGTGGTAATAATTACGAGACATGTCTCGATATTATTACCGTTCGTAATTATTTCACGGTAACTTTAATGAACATCAAAATTAATATACAGATGAGGTTATTAGAAGCAATTTGTTCAGAAATTAAACATGTCCCATTTTAGGGTAAGTTCCATGTTATCGCACGGTTCCATATTTTCGAACACGTTAAATTTTTTATATAATAATCATTATTTAACTTTAATTTCAATAGGTATCAGTGATACCAATTAGAATAGAAGTTAAATAATAATTATTGTATTTTCTTTTCTTTTTTCCGAAAATGTAGAACCAATCAATAACTTGGAACTTAGTACCCTACTACCAAAAACATTTCACAGAGCATAAAATTGCTGTTTGTTAAATGTAGCACAATAATTATAGAAGTCTAAGTATCTATTAATTACTCACCTATACTGAGTGAGAGTTAAGCTATGGATAGATTTTAAAACATTTATTTCGAAAAAATATTCCTATGTTAATCGTACGATGATACAAAATTAGGTTACAAAACATTAGTTTTGCAGACGATTTACGTAGTCTTGAAAATTTTAAAATTGATCTTTGGATACCTATTATCTAGCAGCATTTATTGCTATAAAGTTCATTGTAATCGCCATAAAAAGGATAATATTTATTAAATATGTTTTCTGTGATCGCATTCACGTCGTGGAGATAGAGCCATATGTTACTATTGCATTATTTTTGATGTAATTATTAAGTAATTTTTATATCTTTGAGTACATAAACTATATTTTTGTGATTGTAAATATTCGTGTTCCTATATTGTTTAAAAAATTATATAATCTCATATAATTCATTTTTTCTACATTTCGGTCATATTCGGTACATAGATCGTATCTTCATTTCATATAATAGGAATTTTGTTCAAACCTGATCACCAAAGATTGCAATTAATAATAAAAATACATCCGGTAAAAAATAATATAAATAAGTTATAGGTATTCCTCATCTCAAACTGTAATATTATATAAATAATATAAACTGTTCATAGTTTCATTGTTTATTATTTGTTTATGCATGACTTAAATATGTTTAGAGAATATAGCTTCATTATGAAAAGCAGTAAAAATAATTCCAGTTTACCCTTAATGATAAGCCAGGAATACATGAAACAAACACTCGCTACAACTTCAGAAGCTAATTCGAAATTTGCTCCTTTCTGGCCAATAGAAATGGTATATTTATACTAAATCTGAGAGACTAAGATATAGTTTTTAAATATTCTGAATTCGTATTGTGTTACAGTGGAATAAAGATGATATTCATTAGATTAAAAGATATACCACATTGTTCGTATGTTTGTACGTACACTATCAGATCCTGAATGTCCCAAATGGTTTTAGGACTGAATTGTGTTTCCGACCAATCAGTCGGTTATTATCAGTTCATCCCTGGTGGCGAAAGGTCTTCTTACAGCTCTAAGTGTTCACTGAGGTTAAATACGTAGTTAAAAACAAACAAGGACTTCTGATATTAAAATGGTGAGTTTAGTAATAATATTGGTACCTATTGTAGGCTTAGTCTCTTGATATTTCCTATAACTTTTAGACAATTTTATATGTTCATCATTATAACCAGTTTATATTCCCTTTCTATGTTATAAACATTAATCTTTCTAATTGATATCATATAGTAATGATTATAGACTATTAGAAATATTAGAAAATTAATTTCTCACTCAGTACCATGTTTCAGAGCGTGTCCGAATAGCTAAATAAACAGCTGAATAGAGTATTTAATTGGGGTTAATATTGATGAATGATTACTTAATAAAGATCGGACGATAAATGAATGTAGGCCGATGACGATACCACATTTTCTACCGATACCGATACTACCGAAAACAGAAAAGCTTATACCATTACCGTTATTACCGATACCATACATTTTTAGTATACAGTGAAACTCCTGAGTTATGAAGTATTGGTTTCTTCATAACTCAGGGGCACGGATAGTTTTCTATGATAAAATCTTGGAGAAAACTATGATCATTGAGGGATAACTATCACGAATTCTATAATTTAGACATAGAAAATAGTTCATAACGCAGTACTTCATAAATCAGGAGATGAACTGTATTTACCATTTTATTAAATATATATAATTAACTATCAGAGAAAAGAGACACTGTGATGATGTACTAACAGAGAAAAGAGACACTGTGATGATGTACTAACAGAGAAAAGAGTCACTGTGATGATGTACTATCAGAGAAAAGAGTCACTGTGATGATGTACTATCAGAGAAAAGAGTCACTGTGATGATGTACTATCAGAGAAAAGAGTCACTGTGATGATGTACTAACAGAGAAAAGAGTCACTGTGATGAGGTACTATCAGAGAAAAGAGTCACTGTGATGATGCACTATCAGAGAAAAGAGACACTGTGATGATGTACTATCAGAGAAAAGAGTCACTGTGATGATGTACTATCAGAGAAAAGAGTCACTGTGATGATGTACTAACAGAGAAAAGAGTCACTGTGATGAGGTACTATCAGAGAAAAGAGTCACTGTGATGATGTACTATCAGAGAAAAGAGTCACTGTGATGATGTACTATCAGAGAAAAGAGTCACTGTGATGATGTACTAACAGAGAAAAGAGTCACTGTGATGAGTACTATCAGAGAAAAGAGTTCACTGTGATGATGTACTAACAGAGAAAAGAGTCACTGTGATGAGGTACTATCAGAGAAAAGAGTCACTGTGATGATGCACTATCAGAGAAAAGAGACACTGTGATGATGTACTATCAGAGAAAAGAGTCACTGTGATGATGTACTATCAGAGAAAAGAGTCACTGTGATGATGTACTAACAGAGAAAAGAGTCACTGTGATGAGGTACTATCAGAGAAAAGAGTCACTGTGATGATGTACTATCAGAGAAAAGAGACACAGTGATGATGTACTATCAGAGAAAAGAGTCACTGTGATGATGTACTATCAGAGAAAAGAGTAACTGTGATGATGTACTATCAGAGAATAAAGTCGCTGTGATGATGTACTATCAGAGAAAAGAGTCACTGCGATGATGTACTATCAGAGAAAAGAGTCACTGTGATGATGTACTACCAGAGAAAAGAGTCACTACGATGATGTACTATCAGAGAAAAGAGTCACTGTGATGATGTACTATCAGAGAATAAAGTCACTGTGATGATGTACTATCAGAGAAAAGAGTCACTGCGATGATGTACTATCAGAGAAAAGAGTCACTGTGATGATGTACTATCAGAGAAAAGAGTCACTGTGATGATGTACTAGCAGAGAAAAGAGTCACTACGATGATGTACTATCAGAGAAAAGAGTCACTGTGATGATGTACTATCAGAGAAAAGAGTCACTGCGATGATGTACTATCAGAGAAAAGAGTCACTGTGATGATGTACTATCAGAGAAAAGAGTCACTGTGATGATGTACTAGCAGAGAAAAGAGTCACTACGATGATGTACTATCAGAGAAAAGAGTCACTGTGATGATGTACTATCAGAGAATAAAGTCACTGTGATGATGTACTATCAGAGAAAAGAGTCACTGCGATGATGTACTATCAGAGAAAAGAGTCACTGTGATGATGTACTATCAGAGAAAAGAGTCACTGTGATGATGTACTAGCAGAGAAAAGAGTCACTACGATGATGTACTATCAGAGAAAAGAGTCACTGTGATGATGTACTATCAGAGAAAAGAGTCACTGTGATGATGTACTATCAGAGAAAATAGTCACTGTGATGATGTACTATCAGAGAAAAGAGTCACTGTGATGATGTACTATCAGAGAAAATAGTCACTGTGATGATGTACTATCAGAGAAAAGAGTCACTGTGATGATGTACTATCAGAGAAAAGAGTCACTGTGATGATGTACTATCAGAGAAAAGAGTCACTGTGATGATGTACTATCAGAGAAAAGAGTCACTGTGATGATGTACTATCAGAGAAAAGAGTCACTGTGATGATGTACTATCAGAGAAAAGAGTCACTGTGATGATGTACTATCAGAGTAAAGAGTCACTGTGATGATGTACTATCAGAGAAAAGAGT
>CANNZV010004527.1:0-39610 GCA_947561585.1 Caprella mutica
AAATAGTGAAATCACGGTACAAATTATTTCATTATTCACATTACCCAAAATTTGCAGAAGATAATTCTCACGGAAGGAAAACCATTTGTTCTCACACACGGCAACAATCTGGCTGGAATATCAACGGAATACATGCTAAGGGTATAAAAGAACTAAATTAATGATAATATTTAATTCAGTTTTCTTATTTTATTAAAACCTAACAACTTTTTTCACACTAGGCTCCGAAAGGCAGGAGAATTCAGATCCACTTTACGGAGTTCAACATAGGCAACTCCCAGTCAGCTAGGTACTGTTCCCTCTCTAACGCTCTGGTGATTGCCAGGTCTGCTGATGAGTTGTACAGCTCGCACACGGACGTCTTTTGTCTCAATCTAAGAAGTGCTTTGGGAAAAACAATAGAGTCTGAAAATCATGGCATGAACTTATATGTTCGAAGTCCCCACAAAATAATTCGTGGGTTTCAAGCAACAGTGACAGTCATTTAATTTGATGGGTTGTATTAAAGTTATTCAAACCTAACACCAAGAACATAGATTTGGATTCCATACAGTTTATTTTGATGGTTCTTTAATAATCATTTTAGGTTTATAAGCTTAACTTTTTTTAACTAACTTAATTAGGTTTGTTATAATTTTATAGAATACATTTTTGACAGTATTAAAATTCACTGAAATTTGAAAAAAAAAATGTGAAATTCAGATTGTTCTATTTTCTTCTTCATTTATCTGTATCTTAGTTTATATATTTCACTATTTTTTTCATAATTATGAAATATTTAATAACTGAAATGAAGTTTTTATTATGTTGGGTATAAAAAGGTATAAAATGATAATATTGTAAATAAGAAAAAAATATCAATTGTGTTTATGAGTTAGTTTAATGTTAGTATTTTGATATATATTTATTTAACTTATATTCGAGAAAATTTTTAGTATTTTAAAGGATAAAATAAAATTCTACAAAATTAAATCGAAAAGAATTATTATGCCCGGAAATGTTAACGCTTTGACGGCATCCTACCTAATAAAAAAATACGTGGTTAAGAGTCTTCGCAACAACATGTAGAATCATTAAACATATGTAATTAAAAATTAATCCTTCATATATTATGTAGATCTTAGTTATATCTGTTTTATGTTAAATACCAAGACTTTTTCATATAATAATATATTAGTTCTTAAGATATTCTACCATATATAGCTGCTAAGAATGTTTTCATCAGATGGCGTTCATATCACCTAAAAAGTATATTGAGTGAGAGTCTGTGACTCAATGAGTATTTTCCGAACCTTCACGAGATTGTATTCTCGTATATCGTTTCTATAATTTAAACATAGAAAATACTTCATAACTCAGGTCCTTCATTACTCGACTGCTTCATAACTCAGGAGTTTTGCTGCATTACGTTAAGAACTTTATTGTTTCAAAATCTAAGATGATTAATGACAACAAATTATCTAGGTATATAATATATTTCTTCTACAGTTACCCATAAAAGGCTTCCCTTCATAACAATTTCATGTGTATACATTTAAATCAAGTATATATCATCTATACTCTTTTGAAATGGATATCATATGTATTACATGTGGTTTTGCATGGTAATATGGTAAATTACGTGTGGTTAACATATTTTATAAGTACGGTAACTAACATGTGGATATGATGTGCTAATGATAATGATAATATTTATTGAGAAAAAAGTATACAAATATACATAGAACTCAAGCCCCTATATAGGTAAAAAAAAAAACTTTGTGGGCAAAACACATTAAAAATATGATCTGGAAAATAATTATTGTCTAGATCCATATTTATAAAACAAAGAGATTTAAAATGCAATCATGCTTACAAAGACACAGGAACAAACAAGAATACAAAATGAAATTCACCTATAATCCACTATATAGAATTTCTTCAGATCTTTTTTAAACAACGAAAATCTATCTGCTGATTTAATATAATTAGGCAAGTTGTTGAATTTTAGTACACCAGCATATTGAGGTGAACGCCTTGTCATTTGCAGTCTCCTCCTTGACGGCACGTGTTAATTATGTGTTTTTACACACAGAGAAAGGATTAGTTGAATCAAATCAAATTTGATTTGTTTTGACTTATATGAATGGTTTGATTTTTTTTTTGACCCTACTTACGTGGTGAGTTGCAGGTACTATTTAAAACGAGTTAAATTGACGTTGGTTAAAACAGTATAGTTGTTTTGACTCACACCTAAACTTAAAAAAAGTAGCGCCAACTCTCATAATAAGTTTATTTATACACCAGATACATTGGATTAACAGTCTTTGCGAGTTACTACAATACAATCTGTCATAGTTGTTTTAATATACGTTAAAACATGAATAAAGTACAAAAAACGTACGTAATAAATTGATTCAAAGCATGGATTAATGACCCATTAGATATGACTCATATGGATGAACTTTTATCTGTCTATGTGGTTAACATATGAAGGAAAATGACAACTAATATATCTGAGAATATACTATATTTTTCTACAGTTAGTCAGTTACCCATCAAAGGCTTAGAGGGTTCCGTAGTTTTAAATTACTTACAATAAGAAAGTGTTATCCTAATTGGTAAAAACATTAATTACAATTAGATTTATTCACTGATCAGCTTATATTCTAATTGAAAATTGTGTATTTCTCTCGATGTATACTTATTATTAGAGCCCGGATTAAAGATAGGCCCTTCAGGACCATAAAAAGTCATATTTTTCCTTATTAAAAGACATTATTAACCCATTTTAGGACTTATACATACACTTTTTAAATTAACATATAGGTATTTAGACGAGTGAACTGGCTATTTGGTATATAAAATCAACAGTTTAGGTCGTTTTAATAAAAATTGTGAGAAACAATTAGATAAACAATTCGTCTCAAAAAATTAAATGAATATAGTTCATAGTATATTTATTCAAATTTAACATAAGAGTACAACAAAGATTAAATTGTAATACATTATACGAAACTAATTCCAATACTAAATTCGAAATTTGTAGTTAGAGAAAAAGTTCGTATTAGACCAACCTCAAACTAAACAAACCATGTATTAGACCAGGGGTGGGCAAATGCAGCACTCGGTGCTATTTTGGCACTCAAAACGGCACCACTGCCCACCCGGGAAATGGTGCTTTATTTTCTTCCAAAGAAAATTAATAATTTTTAGCCCTGACTGCTCTATAAATTAATAGGATAATATAGAAGAGGATGGTCAACTAATTGAAGAACAGTATATTTGTAATGAATGACCTTGATACTTTGATAGTAAATTTTATCCCTTAATAAGGATTTTTTTGTTTATTGTTACAATAGTGCCGGTATTTAATTTATTTTCCTCTGTCTCTTTTTATCAAGATCAGTTAAATTTACATCTTTCATACGCTTATCTTGGGATATTCAAACACTGAGATAAATATTTATGCAATCATTTTTAATTCCCATTTTTAATAAGTTAGGTAAGTAATAATTTATCCTGTGAATTTATGAGTTACTTATTATTACTTATGCAAGATAGCTTATTTTTGTTTTTATTGTGATATTTTCACATGAAGAAATTTTTTTTATATATCATATATTAATTCTTTTTAATGCAAATGATAAATCTACTACCAATATTTATGCTCAAAATATGTACCGTTGTAAATGTTCGTACTTCAATTAAATATACCACCTCGATATATAATTACTCAGTATCCCCAGCAATTTAGAAAACGAAAAGAAAATTGGCACTGAAATTCCATCTTTCGGCACTAAAAAACACAACATGTCCCACCCCTGTATTAGACCAATTAAGATATTTTGAAACTTTACAGAAAATACCACGTAATTACTATAGAAAACACAACTAGTATTTATTTACAGTTATTCTAGTGTATATATTACAAATATTACGAGATTCTACGAAGTTATATCTCTCTACGAATAGTATGTTATATTGATTATTCGTTAATTCATCATTTTGTTCATGGCAGAGTCTGTGCTAAAAAAAATCAATGTGAAAAATTACAGCAAACTAGGTAGAGGGTAGACTATGATAATTCTTGAATTGATAGTAGTTTATTTATATTAACAGATTTTGATTGAATTATAACGTTATATATATTTGCCAGTCTAACCGCCCACTTTACCAAGTTACCAAACTATTTCATAATATAAAAAACCTAAAATAAGACTTCGTAGCAGTTTAGGTGTTTATGATATTTTACTACTTTATAGCATTTATGGCAATTTTGGCCTTTTATGACTTTATGGCATTTTAGGACTTTATGGCATTTTAAGGCTTTTATGGCATTTTTGGACTTTGTGGCATTTTAAGGCTTTTATGGCATTTTAGGACTTTATGGTATTTGTACGGGCTCTGCTTATTATTATTAAACTTATTTTATACCAATTATTGATAATGTGATAATTTTTTTGTTCCAATTTACTGATTTCTAGGCTTGTATTTTCTTTTTGCAACCTTGGTAATATTAGATTTCAATTAGGGTATATACACTAGTGGTCAAAATATAAGGATAGGCAAGAACGAATTATCTAAAGGAGGTATTAAAGCTATTCAGGGTGGCGCAAAAAAAAAAGGAAACCCATTTTCAAACTAGTTTATTTTACAAACTATCAAACCTAAAAAATTCTAAAAACACAGTTTTATTCATTTACTTTTTCTGCATCTATTCTAATAATCTGTTAAGAGTTACGACAAAAATTAAACATCCTGAAGCGAAGTAAAAAAAAGGTAAATAAAAAGGGCTTGCGCGGGGGCGAAATATACAAAAAATCACAATAGATATAATTCATTTCATATCTTATGTGGATGTAAAAACATTAAATTATATTATTTTCTGTAACAAATAAAAGACAATTAAAATCTTAATAATTATGTGAAAATTTATGTTTGATATAAAATTGATATCTTTCATAAAATCAGTTCGCCGTTAATTTGTATCTCCTATTCAAAACCCTTAAAATGCAGCTTTCAAAAGAACAGAGTTTTTGTTGAGACAAGTTATTTAAACACTGAAAGCTTTAAACATGTTCAACCTCATTTTGAACATAGCTTTCATGAAAGATTTTTACCAACTATATAACCATAATGACTTATATTAATAAGCTTAAAACCGAAGAAAAACTGAAGAATTTTGAACAAAAAGTGTTTTGGTCGCTATTAATCTTATTCATGAACTATTTATTGAGAATCCAAAAATACCAATCAGAAGGAATGAATTAGACATCACTAAAGACACATTTCACCGAATTTTTAAACACGATTTAAAGTATCATTCTTTTAAGTTGCATGTAAGGCTCGAACTCTTAGAACTCATTTATCACACAGTCTAAATTTTTCAAGATGGCTTCTGCAAAGAAATGCTCGTTTTAGAGAAGACATCGTGATTGGTCATTGGTAATGAAGAAGTATTTCCATGAATGAAAGAGTCAATAAACCAAACGTTAATTTAATGAAAAATAGCATTAATAAAAAATTCTATTACCATATGGAAAAAATTATACCTATTCTGAAGTCTTTTTGTGTTTTTCGTCTTCGCGCAAGACCTTTTTATTTATATTTTTTTCAATTCGCTGCAGGATGTTTAATTTTTGTCGTACGTTTAACAGATTTTCATGAAAGATGCAAAAACACTATATGAATAAAACTAACTTTTTAGAAAATTTCTAATTTTACTAGTTTGTAAAATAAACCAATTTGAAAATGGGTTTTCAAATATTTCAAAGTTTATGATGGCTACTCTTAACTTTTGACCAGAGCAAAATTTATTATTTGAGATGAAAAATGTCAATAATGTGTGTTCTGTACTTTTTATGAAATTAAAGATTTAGATAACTCGTTCTTGCCTACCCTTATATTTTGGCTACTAGTGTATATATTATATATGTTTCAAGTTAAAGAACAATTTCACATTTTTGATCATATTAGATTATCAGTAAATAAAGCAAATTGTAATGAATGTTTATAAAAATAGTTTCAATTGGGATAACATTTTCTCTGTTGAATAACATATGATTTGATCCAATGGAAGGACCACAAAAATTTATAAAAAAAAAACTCTTTTTAAAATGTTTTAAAAATGCATATCGATTCATTCCAAAGAACACTTCTAACTAATTAGTACTGTGCACTCTAAGCCTTTGATGGGTAACTGTGGAAAAATTTATATTATATAAGTTGATAAATTTTTGTCATTTTTCTTCTTTGAATTCGAAATAATGAAGTTACGGAAAATTCGAAACAATGAATTGTAACAGTTTATTTTTTCCTATGCATATCAAAAATAGAGAACTGGTGGGTAGCTCGGAACTTACCATGCATAGAAGTTATTTTTAAGAATGATTTAGTTTTTTACTGAAGATCGATTTCACTACATTGACGAATACATCTGGCTAATTTCAACCTTTCATAATTAGGGAAATCTCTCGATTTTTCGGATTATTTATCACTTTCAAATCATAAGATAATTCATTTTTGGGAATTATTTTTATTGGTATCCATGATACCTGCCGTAATCATGGATACCAAATCCTAACCACTCCTCTCTAATAAATGGTGACCGGAGAAATCTTGATTAAAGGTAAGCTTGAGGTTTGCCCTTCGTTATTTTCTACTTTCTAATACTTTTAACGATTCTCCACTACTTAATTCAGTGCAAAGAATAAAAAGACTCACTAAAAGTTTTGGAGTTCTTAACCAAAAACAAATTAGAAACAACCAATAGAGCCCACAATTAAATTACACATATTTGATAATAGGTATAATAAAAATATACTATTGAAATTTATGTTTTCGAATTTTCCTTCACTTCATTGTTTCAAAACATAAAAAGAAGAATGACAAGAGTATATAATAGAATGACAAGTATATAATATATTTCTTCCACAGTTACCCATCAAAGGCTTAGAGTGTTCAGTACTAATCAGTTACATGTGATCTTTGGAATGAAATGATGCATCGAATTCTTTAGCGGAAATGTATATTTTCGTGGTCCATTCAATGGATCAAATCATATGTAATTCCTTAGAGAAAAATTTATTCCGATTAAAACTGTTGGTATTCACAATGACAACAATTTGCTATATTCACTGATAATGTAATATGATCGAAAACGTGAAACTGTCCGATATCTCGAGACATACACTAATTGAAAGCTACTCTTACCAAGGTTGCAAACAGGAATTGACAGCTCAGAAATTTCATCAATTGGTATAAAAATATTATACCAAATAAGTTTATTAATAATAAGTATACATCGAGAGCAATATATAATTTCCAATTAGTATATTAATTTATCAGTAAATAAAGAAAATTATAATCAATATATTGGGATAACACTTTCTTTGTTCAATAACAAAAAGATTAGATCCAATGCAGAACCACAAAAAAATATATGTAAGTATTTTCGTGATAGTACCAGATTGGACACAAAAGTACTATATTTGTATAATTTCCCATGAAATCAAACATAATGCCAAATACTTGTTTTAAATTGTACTCATGCATGGCATTTAAAGAGAACAATGTTCTAAAATTTATCAATTATTGACTTAAGTGTTCGTCAAATTTAGAATTGAGAGAAGGACAAGGTACCTACCAATCTGGTATTTTTTAGAAAAATGACTCAGTAAAAGTATCAAATCTGGTTCAGTAGTACCAGATTTGGTAAGCACTCAATTAATTCCAAATTTTACATGATTGAGGTGAGTTTCTGATCTTTTCCGTTTAAGCAAAATACATGAAAAATACAGGAAGCTACGCCACTGAATAATACAAGAAATGCGTGGAATCATGAATAGAACTGCAAGATGCTGTGTTTAAACTAGGGCAGGTTAGGGGAATATAAAACTAATGTCTTGAATATAAATCTAAAATTTGGTTTGTAATACATATAATATTAATTTTGACAAATTGTTATTATTGTAGCCTTGACGCCACATGAATTAACACAGATATCATCTATATTTCTTCGATTAGTGCCACATTTATTGTTTATTTTTATTGTTTTTTTACAAAATTAATTATTCCAATTGATGATATAATTAATAGACTACAACATTAATCAATCTACTGTAGATTTTTATTACACAATTGACCTCTTTTTATAGTTTTTTTCTAATATGCATAGAGATGAAGAGAATTATAGAGAATTTACAATGATTAAACTATTATTATAAAAATACATATACGTAAGGTAAAGTGTAGAAATCCTTAAATCAAGACTTTTCAAGCAGTCAGGTTTAAGGACGATTAAGACATAATGTCGTCCATTTCTCTAAAATATCAAATGAAAACTAATTATAGAAAGAGTAACTTATACAAAACTTGATCATGGAGTTGGTAGCTAAATTATTCTATCATAATACAGCTTTATTGTTGGTAAAAGGATATAAATAGGGATGTGACAATATGCAGCATAAAATATGCATAATTTTTGACGCGATATGCAGCATATTATATGCCTATTTCTGCATACAATATGCAAAAAGTCAATGTGCATATATGCAGAACCAAAATGCATATTGGAAATATGCAGTTTATATGCCAGAAATTATTCAATATAGTGTGCATATTAGGTACATGCTCAATGTAAATTACGGAATTTAAAATAAAATTAATCTGTATATAGTTATGTTTTGAATGTAATTGTACTTTGGTGGTTTGAATGGAACTTACAATAAATCGAAGGTGTAATCTCAAGTTTTTATTTTTACTGTGAAATGTTTAACGTTAGAAAACAAAATATAACAAAGCTGTTTCAAATTTAGACTTTAATAGTAAGTCAATTTCAAATATACACATTCAATTTCAAACAGTGGAATTGGACTTTATAGTTAAATGGTATTTCAGGTTTCCAACAAAGAATCTCCTTCTATTATCTGCTAATGTATTTTTGTACTGGGAAAACACCCGTTATACATCACAAGAAACAGGAGGACCGAATGTTTCTTTCAGCCAAATTCAGTCTTCTAAATTATCCTACATTTATATATCACATTCCGTTCATTACTTTAGTCATGACTCGAAAATCATAAACCATCTTGTTAGACCAGCGGTTCTCTTTAAATGATCCCCAGCTATAAACAGCGACACTAAGTTAATAAATGGTAAAATTAAACCATTTTGTGTTTAGTTACTTAAATAAATTTATACGTTTTATAAAGTTTTGATATATTTCGAGCAGTACAACTCTCTAAAATGATTGTACCTATTCATTTATTTATCAATAACTACTAGTATTTACTAAACACCAGGTGTCATATTATTTATTAATACATTTGTAGTTTCAATATTTCACCTAAAAACTTTTTAAATTTGAATAATTAGTTTGATAAACTATACTTGGTCCACAGTTAAAATCGTTTTCTATGCAGGAGTCCAAAAGAAAACGGCATAGGTTAGACATTTACATGTAAAAAATTGACCAAGAAGTGCATATTTCTCAGTTAGCATATATGCTCTTGAAATATATATGCAATATGCACAATGTCACATCCCTAATGATTACTGTAGTGATTAGCTATAGCTATATATATGGGTATTATTTTCATCAAACCAGATTTTAAGCGACTGCAATTATCTCTTATAACACATATTGTTAACACTCAGTAATGTCTTTCTTTTGAATTCTTAGTTTAAGAAAAATTGGCTGCACGGACGAATTTTCCTAGTACCAATTATCAGTCACCACATCACGTCAATAGAGAAAACGGTGTTGATCTAGTACAACACTAGTAATGGTAGTACTAGACCAAGATAGTCTAGTACTGTGGTAAGTAACTCTGGTCCACCACTAGGGTTAGCTGGTAGAATTAGGAAAAGTCTAGAAAACTCATCAGATAATGGAGATAAAAGTTTCATTAGTAACTAAAGAAAAGATTTTTTAATTCACACTCTGATACTTATGTTAAAAAAGCAACATTCGAAGCAAAAAATATGAAGTATGCTCCAAAAATATATTTTCATTTTCAAATTGTTATACACAATAGAAAAACTTTCAAATTAACATATTTTTGTTCAGTATATATTATTTTTATAGTAAAAATTTTCTCAACGTGTTATTCATTTATTGAACATACATAACACCTTTCACAATATATACAAGGTTGTACCTCCTTGATATTTACAGGGGAAAAAGGAAATGTATGACCCGAAGAAGCTAGAAGCTTCGAGAGTAATTCTAAACTAAAAGAGAATAAAAAAGTTATGAAATATTAAAACAATCCTAGTTACAATTCATACCATAGAGTAGCAAGAGAACAAATAGATTATAGTTTCATATCAACCTGTTATGTTCAAACTACAAAAGTGGAACATTATGATAAAACTATGAATTTAACAGAGAGCGTTTAATTTGAACGGTGTAACAGTTGGTAGATATTTTAAATAAGAATTTATGTTGTTCCAGATTTTACATCATTTATAATAACTTGGAAGACTATGAAGTCATTTTCAAATTTTTCAAATATTTTGTTGGTGGATAGAGGAGAGATGTTCTGATGGATAGAGGAGAGATGTTCTGATGGATAGAGGAGAGATGTTCTGATGGATAGAGGAGAGATGATCTGATGGATAGAGGAGAGATGTGTTGATGGATAGAGGAGAGATGTTCTGATGGATAGAGGAGAGATGTGTTGATGGATAGAGGAGAGATGTTCTGATGGATAGAGGAGAGATGTTCTGATGGATAGAGGAGAGATGTTCTGATGGATAGAGGAGAGATGTTCTGATGGATAGAGGAGAGATGTGTTGATGGATAGAGGAGAGATGTTCTGATGGATAGAGGAGAGATGTTCTGATGGATAGAGGAGAGATGTTCTGATGGATAGAGGAGAGATGTTCTGATGGATAGAGGAGAGATGTTCTGATGGATAGAGGAGAGATGTGTTGATGGATAGAGGAGAGATGTTCTGATGGATAGAGGAGAGATGTTCTGATGGATAGAGGAGAGATGTTCTGATGGATAGAGGAGAGATGTTCTGATGGATAGAGGAGAGATGTTCTGATGGATAGTGGAGAGATGTTCTGATGGATAGAGGAGAGATGTTCTGATGGATAGAGGAGAGATGTTCTGATGGATAGAGGAGAGATGTGTCTAATAACGGTTTGAAAGTATCCATAACAGATATGGCTATAGTTTGCCAAATGTCAAGATGATTTTCTAGATAAATTAGCTAAAAAATTTAAAAACCTAAAATGTTGTACCTAATATTAGTTACACGATAAAATTCTTTCACCTTAATCAGGGTAAGTTCTATGTTATCGGACACTAACTGTTCCACATCTATCGATCATATAATAAAAATAAATTTAATATAAAAGCTACATAAATTGGTATCCATGATACCTGCTGGCATCAAGGATACCGTTTAAAACAATAGTGGAATAATGATTTAGCTAGCTAGATATATACTTTTTTATGATAGAATAATCAGAAGTGTGCGATAATTCGTGATTCACCCTAAGGCATATTGAGATGTTTTTGTCGCATTTTCGTTATTTCTTCTTTGCATTTCTGTTGTTTTTTTCTCAACTCTGACTTGATGGAATGAAATTCTTCTGAAAAAAATGAAAAAAACTATTAAAATGATAACACTCACTGTGTCAACAAACAATAACATTTTATTTCAAATTTAATAGAATTACAAACAGGAATTAGACAAAGTTCGAAAACCATTGCTTCACTGATGAATATAATAACATTTTGGTACACATTTATAAAATTGTAAGAACTAAATTAACAGAGGGAACGTATGTTATTTAAACGATATTGCAGCTTCACGATGTATGTTTTCCATTGTTAAAACTAGAGTTAAAATCTGCAAATCAGCTACAAGGATTTTTCTATTATAATATAGCTTACCAACAGGACAATCAGACCCCATATATAGAGCTGTGACTCACCTTCATCTAACTGCCAATGACTGCCTTCAGAAGGTACAGATGTGACCTGTGAGTAAAATGGAGACACGGTGAGAGAGGAAAATGAAGAGGTGATAGTAAATGAAGCCTACGAGTCACTCTGACACATAATCTAAGAGTAAAGTGAAGAGGCTATAATTTTATTTTAGTATGGGTTTAACGTGTACTTCGAAACCAAAGGCCATATCGTATGTACATATGAGAAATATGTCCCTCATGACCTCCTACTTTGCATAGCTATAGCTATCTGTTACCTGGGTGGAACATACCATGATCCATCCCCTGTTCACCGTAGTGGGAAAGTGCAGTCAGCTCACCTGTTCATCGTAGAGATGATCAAAGACAGGTAAGCCGCCCCTTGGGAACTCCCTGACAGTGCTGAGCAGCTCCCTGGTGTGAGAGTCTAGCCTAGCCTCTCTGTGGAGGGAGTCTGCCTTCTGCAGCAGTGATGAGAGGGGCAGAAATGACTCCTGCCTGAAGAGAACCTGGGGGAAGAGGGGAGAGAGTGGGGGAAGTTATGAATGAGGAAGAAAGAACAATTACTATCACTATAACTAGTTAAATTTAGCTGTTACTTTTTTTGACTGAACGAGTGGAACACCTGGGGTAGCTACACATCTAAGGGAAAGTTGAGGGTATGTTCTAATTAAACTTATTCATTAATAGTTAATTTGAAATAGTTCTACTTTCCCTAATTTGTCCAAGCAATATAGCTATCTATATAGCTAAAGCACTAACAAAACTAAAACAGATAAAATAAAGTGATCTACAACAACAATCAAACCGTAGCTATGTACAGAGCTGGAATTCGTCTCAACGAAAAGTAAGACAACTGTTGCAGATGGTAAAAACTTACCTCTATTTCTCTAGCACTTCCTGCACTGCAGATGGTGCTACTGTTGCAGATGGTGTAGGCGGCAGTGATGCACAGGAAGTAAGAAGGAGGATGAGACACTATGTGGTCCCAAACAACCAGCCAGTCAGTGGGAGACAGTATCTGAGGAAGTAGGGAAGTAGTCACGACCGGTAATGAAGCCTTCGCTAACGAAACGTCCGGTAACTCTGAAGAACTCTGAAGTTAGCTAGCTACCTCACTATCAATAATGTCTTTAATTGTTTTTTGTTCTTTACTCACATTAGCCATGGCAGAGGTGAGTAGAGGCAGAGCAAATACCTCTGCACTCACCCCACTCATCACCAGCCTACTCATGAGTCTGGGGGAGCAGTCTGCAACTAGCAGCTCAATGGGGGCAAGGGCGGGGCAGGGGGAGCCCTCGGGATGAAACAAAAAACTGCACCACGACACTAAGAGGATTAACAATAAAAAAATATATATTTAGCAGAGTAAATAACAAAAAAAAAATTATTTTAACCTTAATAGACCAAATACATTGGAGATATTTCACTAGAAAATAAGATATGAAGAGATAAAAAAGAGCTTATAAAGTTCTACCAATTAGTTGTTACTAAGTGCAGTTTTATACCTAGGCTTTGATTGTACTGGGGATCATTTCACCAATAACTTCTTCAGTAATTTAATTTATTTTTAAAAGAGCATAGCTAGCTATGTCATTATATAGTCGGGGCAGATCAGAGAAATTTGAATTATTTTCTTATCGAGATCTAGATAATGAGAATTACTCCTTGCTAACTCACCCAGAAGAGTGAGGCAAATCTCAAAGCACACCAAAGGAGACTGCTGAGCGAACTTGACGAAGGGGAACACGAAGTCAGGCACCCACTCCACCAAAGAGAGAGGGGGAGCACAGTGGAAGAGGCAGGAGAGAATCCTTGGGGGGGGGGGGGATTGTTAGTACTAGGCACAGCGATAGAGAAGAAAATGACTGAAGGGAGATATAGGTACCTATTCATGATATCTAACATGGATACCTTCAGGTATAATGGAATCGGATACTAAAAGTGAGAGGTAGGTCTCCATGATATCTAACATGGATACCTGCAGGCACCATGGATACTGTGGTTCTGTTTACGTGTATTGTTTGACATTGTGAGGATGTGGGAGATTAACTCGAAACTGCAGAGCAAAACTCACACATTTCGAATCTACCTTCCAAAACCCAACCACGTAAAAAGGAAGGTGCCCACATCACAGTCATCATAAGGTGACCCTGTCAAGACTTCAATTTGGGCATCACTAAATCAAAAGGAGAGAGCTATGGTGGAAGGAGGAAATAGATCTGTTAGATATTGTGTAGTGAGGTCTTGGATAGTGAATAAGCGACAGCTGGATCATCTGAAGTCTCAATTGATTATGTTGAATATTGTGATGAATAGGTGAAGGATAACACAACAATAAATAGCACAAAATAAGAATGGGAAAAGTTCCTAATCCTTACAATCTATAGGTAGCTACCCCAAGAGAAGTTCCTATCCCCTTATAATTTGATGGTACCCCTGAGAGTTCGTATCTCCTTACAATCTGAAGGTGCCCCTGAGGGCCCCATCCTCCATGGTGGTGTAGTCCCTCACCCTATGATGGATGGCTTTGTCTCTTAGTGCTCGAAAGATGTCTTTGTTCCTGGGTAACTGCAGCACTCCTGTCCAAATGGCCAGTCTCTGGTCAGAGGGGTAACTGCCCCAATCTTTCAGCAGGGACAACCAGTCTGCTGAGGTGACTGTCTCCTGAAATACAGAGATCATCACAACTACAAAATAGAAGGGAAGGAGTGACATAAAATAAATCAGGGTAGATTGTAGAGGCCGTGACTGTGATGTTAGTAACCCTATTACTGACTTTTTTACTACTATTTTCATTTGTCAATAATATTAGGGTAGATATTTTCTTATCTCTTGATCAGTACTATGACTTTGATACTACCCTCTAGGGTGTTATTCACTATTGAGTTCTTAGGGAATTCCTATTTGTGATTTGATTTAATTCTCTATAGTTACTAATTGCAAGGAGTAATGAAACGCAACTCAACACAACACTTATATTCACTAAGAAAATGTTAGAGTTACAGAATGTTTGACAATTTAGTTGCACAGAGTGACGGCGTACAGACGACGATTGAATCGTACTAATTAACGATCTTCGCGGAACTTACTGAGCTCCCTATGAAGGGAACATACCCCTTTTATAAGGATACTTTCACCAAGTACTTAGGTGCGGGGAATTTGGAAATCGGAAGAGAAATTGTGACGAGGTTGTTTTTAACTAAAATCAAATATTACAACAAATGTATTTACTAATTTCGAGCTCTTGTTAAGGCTCACGTCTTTCTCATAACTGTCCGACAAACACAGTAAACTTAGTCAGTTTACGATCGTCTCTCTATCCTTTCTAAATATTAGCTAGTTTTTGTGTTCCTTTAGGAGTTGTTCAATTAGAGAATAAATATGCATGTGTGCTTAAGGCAAAAACAGATATCTAATTTAGTCAAGGTTTCAACAGATGGCTAATCGTTTTACAGATACAAAATACCTATACAGTATAATCAGTATACTCATGAAATACAATAATAATATTTAAGTATATGTGTAATTTAATTACTCTAACTCTTCAAAGTAAAATACAAATGAAATATCAAACTTTTCGTTTTTCTAGACCAATATACCGTTAACAAACCCACTAAAGTGGGACTAAAGTAAGCGGAATTAATGGAGAGTAAAGAGTCAAAGTGGTAGATAGATGCTTTACTCATGGTGAAATGAAACTAAAGTAACTACGTGGATATAAGCACAAGTAGCCTCTGCGTACCTCTCCCTGAAGTCTTCGCCAAGGAGAAGCCAAACGATAGCACTACGGATTGAAATGAGGGATTTCCTCCCGGCAGCTCTTCTAGCTATTCTGATGACCAGTCCACTTAGGGTTCAACTGGTTTCTTCAACTCTCCTTACATCCCAACTAAAATCCAAGGAATGAGAAATAGCTACCCTAGTTCTGAAATCTCCATCCTGCAATTCAATTGCAATGGAATCGAGCACTCTCTTTAGGAACTTATCCCTTTCATTCATCAATTGCATATAGATATGGCTTGCATTCAGGAAACTAAGTTCGCACCTCGTGCCACCCTCAAGGTCGTCAGGGGCTACATTGTGTTATGCCAAGACAGGGTTGAGGGCGGAGGAGGACTGGCTTTCTTCATCAAACACTCCATTAGCTTCACACATCTCGATCTGCAGCATCTTAACGATGTGACCAAGGAGGTAGTCAGTGTTTGCTCACACCAGATCTTCAATGTTTACATCCCTACGATTCCCTACTGCCACATGGGTTATCAGCCCAAATCTGTGGCTCTTCTGATACCACCATCGTAGAAAACTACAACTCCAAAGATCCCGTTTGGAGCTGTCCTAATTTTGATGCCCGTGAAGGCTGACAATGCAAGGAGCTCTTCGAAGCAATCAACACCAGTTCTGATTGTCTGCTCAAGTTCCCGTCACCTACCTGTGTTCCTTTAGCTGAATCTTCATCCTCAATTGACCTCTCTCTTATTTCTAGACATCTGGCTCTCATGGCCGAATGGAACTTCCTCAGCAGACTAGGTACTGACCACCTTCCTCCGATCATCATAAAGTTAGACCTCGATCCTCTCCATCTGAACGACTGAGGAAATTATACATGAGATTCCGCAGTGCTGACTGGGCCCTATACGAGGTGACCAATGATGCCATCTTTGTCGCTGCCCCTACTCCTTCATCCTGCTCGATTTCCATACTAAACTATTTAACCTCTCACTTGCATCAGCTGACATCCCCGCCATCTAGAAGTCTGTGAACATTCTCCCCATTCCATAATAAGGGCAAATTTTCCCACTAGTTGGTCTCTTAAGGCCCTCCAGCCTGTCATCGCCAGCTGTCCAGATCCTTAAAAAACTGCTGCTCCCCTAGCTGCGAGATCACCTCCCCTCCTCTCCTCGGACTCCCAACATAACTTCTGTGAACGTCGATCTACCACTTCTGCTAAACTCTTCTTCCTCTTTGTAAGACTCCACCACCTAGGGAGTCACTGTCTCCACTCACCTCTCGGTCACCTCTCATATACAAATCCGTCATCAATAGAGCTGCTTGCCGTCTCAGTGTCATGCGACCTATGTCCACATGCCACCCTGCTTGGCGAACAAATTATTCGGTAACTACCCTAGAACGACTACAAATCATGCCTTACGGATTTGCACATCCTCTGTCAACAGTATCTCCTGAGCACTAATTGACCCCTTCACCTCGTTAATCATGGCTCGGCCCTCCCCAGGGGTTCTTGTAACATGAAAAACACGCAGTCCTGTTGGTACCTTCCTGATGTGTCCCATCTTATAGCTGAGGAGTGCCTATTGAGAGCTGCATTTCTGAATTACAGCATAATAGTCTTGCAAGCACCCGCCCCACTCATCTGCCTTCGGAGACCAGTAATATTACAATAAACACAAAAATAATTCAATCCCTCCATATCAATTTACATCAGTTAGCTAGGTATAGAAAAAGAAGAAATTTTACTTGCCCCACAAGCAACAAGTTTTCGCCATCACCCACCTACAGACTCTCCAACTCACAAAAACCACTGCACTCCACATTGCTACCGGTTGTACACAAACATCACCCACACACCAAAGCACGAGTCCTCTAACTTGCATCAAACATGGATATGAGGGATAACTACACACTTTTACTCCTCTACACTTGACCCCTCACATCCCTTACACTAAGCGGAGTATCCATCGCTACCTACACACTACACCTGCCACACACTACAGATACCTTTACACCTCACTTCCTTCCTACTCACAACACTTCACTACACATACACACCCCCTTCACACAGAGAGGTATATACTTAATTGCTACCCTGTCTGTGATGTGGCCACCAACTTTCCTTACCCTCTTACACGCACAGGATTGTTAGAACGGACTCTGATCGGTGTGAGTTCTGTCGTACCGGTGGGGGGATCGGTCTCCCTACAAATACACAGAACTACACACAACATCAATTCACTGGAACATTTTTAGACCCATCATCAGGCAGTTGTTAACTTCATGAGTATTGAGGTTTTTCTTAGGCTCGCATTGGTGACACCCGGGGCACCCTTCCCTCATGGACGAGGAAGTTGGGGAGGCTAAACAACAACAACAACAAGCGATAGAAGATCCTTTCAACCAATTTGACAAGAGAAAATGCTCAAGATGTTGTATAGTCATCACGGTTACCTAGCTAATGGAAACACGTCACTCACTTTGACTTTATGAGCCCTCTGCTTCTCATCCAAAACTGTGGCCACTTTGTCAATGGTGGACTGTAGAGAGAGAAATCTCTTGCCATCAGCACAGTCTACAGTTTCTTCAGGCAAGAGACTGTGCAGAGGGTAGATTTTCGTGCAGCCACTGCTGTACGATATCAAAACCCACTCATTGGAGGTGCAAATGTTAACTGCAAAAAAAAAAACATTTTGTGTGAAAAGTTACTTAGAATGTTGAAGAAGAACGGAAACAATGAAAGAAAAGAGTTAACAACTTAGAATAAAGTCAGGAGAGATTAGGATTAAGAGCTAGCTACCTATTTTTGAGGCACTAGCCGTTTGACCCACTTATAACTTGAGATAAGCATACCGCCTCAAATTTTTAATGAACTAGGCAGTAGCTATAGTGTAACCAACTTTTACGAGATCTGGTGATAATAATAATAATGAGACTTCTCATTCCATCTTAGACAGTAGCTCATGGTTCCCGGAGAGACCTAGGAGCAAGATGTTTCAGTATACTAGACTGATGTTTGTATTTTGTGTAGTTCAGTTGTTAGACTAGTTAAGAGACAGTCAGAGCCTTAAGTCTCTAACCACCAAGATAGGCTTAGGCCTATTATGAGCTGATGACTCTTTATATCTAACATCTTACCATTCGTAACCTATAGCTATTATATACATATATGTGTGCTAAAGAATTATCTAGCTAATAAACTAATGGAAACTGAACCACAATTATATCTCTCAACGGAACAAATATTTTAATTCTTCAATTTTTAGTCAGCTTCCCATTAGCTACCCATTTCTAGCCACCCATTACCTATTTTGAGGTGGTCGCACTGCAGTGTTTTCAGTCTTTTCCATTGTTGAGGGCAGTAGACATGCAGAGCACCAGAATCATCTGACAGCAACACAACCTGAGACAAAGTGATGAGAGGTTAATGTTAGTCCAAAGAGGTTAATGTTACTCCAGAGTGGTTAATGTTACTCCAGAGAGGTTAATGTTACTCCAAAGAGGTTAATGTTAGTCCAATGTAATGGAAATATATTTGTACAATATTCTCAACAATGTATTATCATAATCAAGATTAGAACAGGTGACAACTGATGATAAAAAGAAGTTACAAAAACAGGTTGCTAGGTAATAGCTAGTTAAAGAGTTCAATAGGCTAAGTTATAAGAGTTATTAGACATTTCCACATTTTCGCTTATGTAGCTAAGTAAATATCTTTAGCTGGCTAATATCAAAAAATAATTATCAAAGCTTTAGCTACCTATAAAAAATTAGATATGATTGAAAATATGGGATCATCCAATAGCTGACACAGAACTAACCCTATTTAACACAGGTGTGACATATTTAAACAATTAGTGACTGGTGCAGGAATAAATAAATATATAACAACTTGTATCGATATGCTGCACAATAAAGAGAAAATATCCTGGTTCACTGCTGTAAATACAAACTACTTAGCAGATTTGGTGACTATTTTGACACAAAGACTGATGTTAACTTTTAAAGATTTATTAACTTATTGGCAATAACCATCCTATGTCAAACCCATAAAAAATCAGGCAGCATTTTGCCTTTCTCAGTTTCCACTGCAATTTTGTTAGCAGACGGTGACTGGACATAAAACAACCATGTAAAAATAACCATAAGCATAATATATTAAGATTAAGCTAAGTGTTTTTGTTATGGGAGTATTTGCCTGGGAATAGTTACAGGCACCATATTACAGAGTGACACTGTTCTTACATGGCTACATTCAACTAGGTAGCTAGGTTATATTTGTGCTTAAATAAAGAGTAAGGTTTAACTTTCACCTGAGGGTAGTCATTGCGGTCTGTACTGACGCAGCAGACACTGGAGGCGTACTGAGATGAGGAGGGGAGAGAGAGCTGAGACCATTGGTGAGAGGAGAGAGAGAACCTAAGGAGGTGAGCACTCTTACCACCTAGTAGCACACCATAGTTACTGTGGAGAGAGGGAGAGAAGATGGAGAACTGCACCAACTGTATGCACACCTACTTACAACACTTGGTAGTTATTGTAAGGAAAATATAAGAGTTTGCATAATTAGGATTATAAGTTAATAAAAAATTGTTATCATTTAGCTAGCTACACTGGAAACAAAAGAATGGTAATTAATTTGATTAGCTATATGATATAGCTATCTAGCTACTACAAATTAACTAGTTAGCTACAAAGCTTTACTTAAATGATAAGAATATTAACTATGTAACATACCACAATACAGTTATATATAGCTAAATACGATGACCGGTATATTCCACCCTAGGTAGCTATATTAAGAAACTTCATATAGGCTTGATGAAATGCATTTCATTTTTTTTCTTGTGTAGCTACTTTATGTTCTTATTTTCTTTCTTTAATAAATTATTATCATTATCATTATATTCCATCCCACTTTACGGGTTCGGTTTCTTAGTTATTGATATTGATCATTTATTAATATTTTATATAATAGCTACTAGGTAACTTTCATTTTCATTGAAGCAAATTAAACCTTTTGTTACCCAATCACAAGCTGTTTATTTTTCACTACACATGTGATAGTACAGCAGAAAAAAGGTTGTGCGAACGTTTCTTATCAGTTGAGGTATTTAAATTTTCAATCACAAGCTTATCTTCACTATCACCACTATTTGACCTCGAGTAAAAGTGGTGTAAAATGGTTTTTGACCAGAGGCTTTTCTTTCACACCGGGAGAATTTTAGATGATTTTTTTTTGGACCAGGAGGTTTTTGATGAGGATGGCTAGGGGGGGGGGATTTTTACATTGGGTTTAAAGACTAGGATCATTGCCTTTTTTTACATGGAGAGATTTTGACCACAGGACTTTTTGTCCTGGAATCCAAAACAGCAACTTATAGGCTAAGCAAAAAGCAAAAACATTGAAGGGTTAATTGTCTCTGTCAGTTGACCCACTCCACACCTCTTTCAACCATTGTTGCAAGAGCATATACTTCAGTTTCATGTTCATGTTAAAAAGGAATTAATATAAACTTGCCAAACATGTAAACTTTGAAATAAACTACAGTATTATGAATATTTCAAAAATTGACTTGAGCTACCTCCAAATATCTCAGGTTTCCATGAGTAATTTCTTCATGTCCACGCACTATTTAATGAATGGCGAACTAAAAATAATTTTTTTGACTTATTATTGTCACCCTAATGAGCATTGTCACAGGGGGTGGAATATAGCTACCTTGGATGGAATATACCTAGAACCATATAGCTATACAGTTATATATATATAATTAGGTATATATTACAGCTATATATAACTGAGCATAAAGATTTAATATGTAGCTACAGATTTTATCTAATACATAAAATACTGTAGCTAGTTTATAATATCCCTCACCCAACAAGAGCAGCGAATTGAATGTCAGTTTCAGGATGTAACTCCTGAGGACACATGACAGTTCTAACAAGACTGCCGGAACTGATATCCCAAATCTGCAGAGAGGCATCGGCACACACAACAACCAGATCTGATTCAACAGCTGACACCTGTAAGAGACATTGAAAAGAACTTGAATGAAGCAGACAGAAAGGAAAGTGGCTCCATGAGCAAAGTCACTTACAGCAAAACCTCATAGTAGACCAGCCTCCTAGTAGACAAACCTCGTATTAGATCAAGATATTTTTGAAACTGTAGCGTCAAACCGAGTGGCCTTGCGCACTTCAACATTCCGGGTGAAGTTGCGCATCGGTAATTGACGGCGAATGCTTGAAAATATTTCAAATCTGACAACACCATTGGAAAGAGCAGCTCTTAAACCCCCTAATCCATAAATTTCACAAAAATCGTAAGAGATTAAGTATAGATACTAAGTGTTCAAACAGAGACCTATGTTTTTTATAGCAAAATAATTATTTTGGACTAGAATCGAATCTCCGCGAACTATGCTGTAGTGTTGATAATTATGCTCAAATTTGATTGCAATTTACGTTGGATACGCATAATTTACTGCAGATTAACGTCATGTAAGATGATTTTAATAATAATTATAAATCATCGAGATATAACCAATATACTAGATGCGCAAGAACACCCTGGGAATATTCTAATTCACGGGTGGACTTGCGCACATTTATTAATAAAGCTAAAAAGCTCTTATTCATTAATAAACTTATGATATTCATCGCCGATACTCCTATATCACGGCAATTGCACAGCAGCCTCACGGCAATTGCACAGCAGCCTCACGGCAATTGCACAGCAGACTCACGGCAATTGCACAGCAGACTCACGGCAATTGCACAGCAGCCTCACGGCAATTGCACAGCAGCCTCACGGCAATTGCACAGCAGCCTCACGGCAATTGCACAGCAGCCTCACGGCAATTGCACAGCAGCCTCACGGCAATTGCACAGCAGCCTCACGGCAATTGTGTTAGAATTAGGTTAAATAACAGTGGGTTAACAACGTTAAGACATAGAGTTTATTTTAAAGAGTAAATATGTTATACAATTAGAAGTCTATATAGAGAGATGAGTGAATCATATCTCTCTCTGAGTAATGTTAAAGACAGACTGCCTTCAGAAGCTACCAGTCAGGGTATTTAACCCTCGACGGAAGTGTGATCGACTTTAGACTTTATGTCCGTTTCTCATTAAAAGTAATACATAGTTATTGAAACAATAGGTAATTTAATATAGCTGAGCTAGTCTAACAGGAAGTTAACATTAAATATATAACGAGTGTGTAATACATTTAACTAAAATTTCAACACTCCTCCTCACACGACATTATATATTTTTCATGCCTATTAATTCAACTAATTTGGTAAATCTATCAAGAGGCAACGGTTTAGTGAATATGTCAGCGAGCATAGTTTCGCTGGGGCAATACACAAGTTTAATTGTGTTTGAAGCAACAAGATCTCTAATGTAATGAAATTTAATATCAATGTGTTTCGATCTAGGATGATTTTTTTCATTTTTAGCAATACAAATAGCTGACTGATTATCCTCAAACAAAACTATAGGATTCTTATTTGGTACTTTAAAATCTAATAGTAATTTATTTAGAAATACAGCTTCTTGGGAGGCTCCAGAGAGGGAAACATATTCAGCTTCAGCTGTTGATAAAGCAACACATGACTGTTTCACAGAGCGCCAAGAAATAATGGAATTATTTAACATAAAGCATTGGCCAGAAGTACTTTTCCTATCAACTCTGTTTCCTGCCCAGTCGGCATCAGAATAACCTATCAACTCAGAATCTTCATTACCATATGTAATGCCAAGATCCGGTGTGCCTTTTAGGTATCTAAATATTCTCTTAATTGCAGACCAGTGCTTAGTGTTTGGATTGGAACAAAATTTAGAGACATTTCCAACTGCATAAGTTATGTCAGGTCTAGTTTTAGTAGATAGATACAGTAAGGCACCTACAGCTGATTGATATTTAGTTTTGTCTACTAGTTCACACTCATCAGTAGTTGGTTCCAAATGTGAATTAACATCAGCAGGGGTTGAAATAGGTTTGCAATTATTGAATTCAAATCTATCTAATAACTCGTTGACAAATGAAGATTGATTTAGGGCTATTTTATTTTCGTCTTGAACGATTTTTATGCCTAAGAAATAGGATAATTTACCTAAGTCTTTCATCTCAAATTTAGCACTTAAATCAATCTTGATTTTAGTCAGGTCATCATAGTTCTTACATGCTACAATAATATCATCTACATACACAGAAATGAAGCATGGAGAGTTATTGATTAATTTAACATATATACAAGAGTCACAAGAGGACTGAATAAAGCCTAAGGATTTAAGATATGCATCCAACGCATCATTCCAACATTTGGGTGATTGTTTTAATCCATACATAGATTTATTAAGTTTACATACTAAATCTTCTTTTCCTGGAATAGCATAGCCAGGAGGCTGTCTAATATAAACATTTTCTTTAAGATCCCCATTCAAAAAAGCAGAATTTACATCCAAATGATGTACAAATAATTTTTGGTTAGCTGCTAAAGATAACATGGTTCGCACCGATTCAAATCTCACTACAGGAGCAAAAATTTCATCATAGTCGATTCCAGGTCTCTGTAAAAAACCCTGAGCGACTAATCTAGCTTTATATGAAACCACTCTACCATCAGATCCCTTTTTTCTTTTAAACACCCATTTAGATTTAATTATATTTAAATCTGAGGTAGGTTTTACGAGTTCAAAAACTTTATGTTTCTCAAAAGCATTTAATTCCCTCTCCATGGCATGTTTCCATTTAGAGGATTCAGAACCGCTATTAAGAGCCTCAGATACCGACCTAGGTTCGATATTGATATTCCCATTGACTAATAAACCCTCCTCCTCATCTTCAACATGATCATACTCCCAACTACCATATCTAATAGGAGCTCGACGAATTCTGGAAGATCGTCTAAGATCCTCATTAGGACTGATAGCTGGTACAGGTTGCGCCTCAGGGAGGAGTATTGGAGGGTTATCGTCAGAAGGTTGATTCTCTGGTCCAGCAGGTTCTGAATCTTCTGAATGGAACACCAGTGGAGAGGTAGGAGTCTCACTCAGTTGAGGGCTCTCAATCTTAGATGAAATTGATTCATCAAAGGTTACATTCCTGGAAAAGAAGATTCTTTTAGATTCAACATCATACATCTTATACCCTTTAGTAACTGTGCCATAGCCAATAAACAGACATTTGGTAGCTTTATTTTCTAACTTAGATCTTTCCTCTCGAGAAATATGTGCGTACCCTGTGCATCCAAAAACTTTTATATGCCCGATGTTGGGTTTTCTACGATTTAAAGCTTCATATGGAGTTTTATTTACTAAATATGAATTAATGCATCTATTATTTAGATAATTTGCAGTATATAGTGCTTCACCCCAGAATTCCTTATCAATTCCTGAATCAGATAACATACATCTAACTTTTTCCATAATAGTTCTATTAAATCTTTCAGCTAACCCATTTTGTTCAGGAGTTTTAGGAATGGATTTCTGGTGAATTATACCTTCATTTCGTAAATATGATTCAAACTTATTTGAGGTATATTCTCCTCCATTATCTGACTGCAAGGTTTTAATTTTCCTTTCATAAATATTTTCAACCATAGCTTTCCATTCCAAAAACTTCTGAAACACATCACTCTTATGTGCAATAACATATATCCAGGAGTATCGAGTAGCATGATCAATAAAGGTCAGAAAATATGAATTATTACCCCTGGAAGTGGGAGTAATTTTCCCACAGACATCGGTGTGGATTAAATCAAGAGGTTTACAATTTTTCTTAATGCTTGTAGAAAAAGGTATTTTATGCATTTTCCCATTACAGCAGTGTTCACACACGCCTTCTATAGCTTTTAATTTACTATCCAGACCATTTACTGATTTAGTTCGGATCATTTTAGTCAAGTTATCTTTACCTATATGACCGAGCCTTCTGTGCCATAGAAAGTTTACTTCATTTTGATCTACAGTTACTGCAGCTTTATGAACTAAAGTATTAAGATAATAGAGTTTACCAACACAGTTGGCCTCAGCCATTAACTCTTTATTTTCGTTCAAAATTTTACATTTATCATTTTCAAAAATAATAGATTTATTATTACTTGTCATTTTAGACACTGATAGTAGATTAAAAGCTAGATTTGGCACATATAGTACATCATTTATTTTACATGTTCTACTCCCACCACCTGGTATATTCACAATAACAGAAACATTTCCTAGTGAAATAGCTTGTAAGACATCTCCATTTCCTACTTTAACATTTATAGGTTTGCTAATATTTGCAAAATCTTTACATAAATTTTTATCACCACTCATGTGTGATGAAGAGCCTGAATCTATTATCCAAATATTACTGTCGGCATATTTGTTACAAAGAGCGATATCATTAACATACATTGTGTGATTTAGTTCTATATGACTTACATTTACAACATTTGGCTGGTTTTGAGTTCTATTAGTTTGAGAAGACCTTTTAAATTTAAAGCAGTCCTTTTTCAGGTGTCCCATCTTATTGCAGAAATGGCAAATGATGGACTGTTTGTTTACTCCAGCATAATTCTGAGTATTTGATAATGCTAATGCATTATTGGTTTTAATACTCAACTTTTCAGCTTCTCTCCGGAGTGTGTCAGCTACGGTAATCCAGTTAGGGATGTCTGTCTGAGCTTCAAGTGCAGTGACAAGCACTTCAAACGGCCCTGGCAGTGATGACAGAAGACAAATCACTTTATCCTCTTCACTGATCACTTGATTTAACAAGGCAAGCTCTTGAAAAACTTCAGTTAGTTCCTTCAAATGAAAGTCGAGTAGATCAGGAGACTTCAATTTTAGATTGTAGAGCTTTTTCTTCAGACGAAATTTGTTAGCCCACGTGTTCTTTTGAAACGTGTCTTGAAGTGTAGTCCAGACAGCGTGTGGATCCGTCGGTTGTCCAACTAAGTACAATTGATCCGGTGAAATAGATAGTACTATATCTGCCAGAGCTTTATTATAATTATTAGCATAGGCATTCTTCACCTCAGTTGAAGCTGAATCAATTGGAACTGTTTTAGATCCATCCGCAAAATCCATCAGTTTCTCTCGTAAGAGATGCATCTTCATTTGTATCCTCCATGTAGGGTAATTATTTCCGTCTAGGGGAACAATCCCCTGTAACTTATTTGAAGACATGTTTTCAAAGTATTTCTTCAATATTTACCAAACATAAACAACCAATGCAGTTAAATTGATTTACTGTTTAACTGAACTGATGTTTTAACATTATTCTAATTCATAAGAATAACTGAATATAATTATTAATATTCAATTGGAACAACAACAGAAATCTCAGTTCGCAAGATCCTTTTTGTTGAAAGTATTTATTATCATTCAATACTATAACAAACACAACCAACCACAGCAGTTAAATTGATTTACTGTTTAACTGAGTTTGATGTTTTAAAATTATTCTAATTCATAAGAATAACTTCATTCACTGACTATAATTATTAATATTTAATTGGAACAGTAACACAGCCTTAGTTCGCAAGAACCTTTTGTTGAAAGACTGTTTACCAAAGGATAAGGTCACAGATTTAAAGGTAATTTGTGACCTCTCTTGACACCTCTTCCGCAAAAATACTAAATCATTATATTATAACACAAGTGCATTTTTCGCTAGAGCAATCATTATAATTGACCTCATTAGCGCGTGACCACGATATGCTTACGCAAGCGTTTTTAGTGATATGTTTCATATAGGTTAACACTTTTTTCACAGCACTTCGTTTTTATTACTATTATAAACTTCTAATTTGTTTAAACATAATTTGATTTATAAACTCTTATCGTTCACTGGGCCCATAACCTGTTAGAATTAGGTTAAATAACAGTGGGTTAACAACGTTAAGACATAGAGTTTATTTTAAAGAGTAAATATGTTATACAATTAGAAGTCTATATAGAGAGATGAGTGAATCATATCTCTCTCTGAGTAATGTTAAAGACAGACTGCCTTCAGAAGCTACCAGTCAGGGTATTTAACCCTCGACGGAAGTGTGATCGACTTTAGACTTTATGTCCGTTTCTCATTAAAAGTAATACATAGTTATTGAAACAATAGGTAATTTAATATAGCTGAGCTAGTCTAACAGGAAGTTAACATTAAATATATAACGAGTGTGTAATACATTTAACTAAAATTTCAACAAATTGCACAGCAGCCTCACGGCAATTGCACAGCAGCCTCACGGCAATTGCACAGCAGCCTCACGGCAATTGCACAGCAGACTCACGGCAATTGCACAGCAGCCTCACGGCAATTGCACAGCAGACTCACGGCAATTGCACAGCAGACTCACGGCAATTGCACAGCAGACTCACGGCAATTGCACAGCAGACTCACGGCAATTGCACAGCAGACTCACGGCAATTGCACAGCAGACTCACGGCAATTGCACAGCAGACTCACGGCAATTGCACAGCAGACTCACGGCAATTGCACAGCAGACTCACGGCAATTGCACAGCAGACTCACGGCAATTGCACAGCAGACTCACGGCAATTGCACAGCAGACTCACGGCAATTGCACAGCAGACTCACGGCAATTGCACAGCAGACTCACGGCAATTGCACAGCAGACTCACGGCAATTGCACAGCAGACTCACGGCAATTGCACAGCAGACTCACGGCAATTGCACAGCAGACTCACGGCAATTGCACAGCAGACTCACGGCAATTGCACAGCAGACTCACGGCAATTGCACAGCAGACTCACGGCAATTGCACAGCAGACTCACGGCAATTGCACAGCAGACTCACGGCAATTGCACAGCAGCCTCGCGGCAATTGCACAGCAGCCTCGCGGCAATTCCACAGCAGCCTCGCTGCAATTCCACAGCAGCCTCAGGGCAATTCCACAGCAGCCTCACGGCAATTCCACAGCAGCCTCGCGGCAATTCCACAGCAGCCTCGCGGCAATTCCACAGCAGCCTCGCGGCAATTCCACAGCAGCCTCGCGGCAATTGCACAGCAGACTCACGGCAATTGCACAGCAGACTCACGGCAATTGCACAGCAGACTCACGGCAATTGCACAGCAGACTCACGGCAATTGCACAGCAGACTCACGGCAATTGCACAGCAGACTCAAGGCAATTGCACAGCAGATTGGGGCAGTTGCATAGAAGATTGGGGCAGATTCACGGCAGTTGCATAGCATATCGGGGTTAGATTTTCTAAGCACAGTTTATACATAGGGTGAACATGCGCACTGCGCAGTTTCACATTGGGTGTATTTGCGCAGTGCGCAAGTAAACACGGTAAGTGCGCAAAATTCGCCCGGTTTATCCCCACGATCTTTGCGCACAGTTTTTCGATGATAACTTTTTTTCTATTAAACTTAAAGAGTTGAAACTTGAAGTGCACCTAGGTCTACCCTTCATCTATCTGCACACAAAAAATCAGATTGCTCACTTTTTCAGTTTTTTCGTAAAATCAAAGTATGCGGAAAATGCGCAAAGCCACCCGGTCCGACGCTACAAGAAAAAAACCCCATAGTAGACAAAACACAATTTTTGTCACCTGAGTTATTCTAGTGTAAATATTACAAGGAGTAATAATTACAATACTGTTTTAAAGAAAATTATCTAATTTGAATTATATATTCTATTTATTTATGCTGTTTTTAGGATAAAATATAAGGCAGAATCAGTTTGAGATTTAAAGGTAGAGTCTGTACTAAAAAAAATTGATGTGAAAAGTTACAGAAAACTAGATAAAGTGAAGACTATTATAATTTCATAAAATGATATATTAACTGAAAAAATATTTTATGAAGGCTAGCTATAGCTACAATTTAATTGAAACAAAAAAATTAATACCGTTTCTAAATGTGTTTCCCTTCAAAATTGGTACGTTAGAGACCTTTAATTTGGCATTAAAGTTATCATAAACAAATAGAGCTATCGATATATTAAAGTCACCGCTTCACTTTTTACAGAAAACGATGTTGGGTCTAGTAGGAAACTACTGAAGTGAGTTTCTTAATATACCAAACAAACATGGAACGTAACTCAAGTCTACTGGAGGTTTTGCTGTATCACCATCAGTGAAAATGCTCAAAAATGCAGAAACGCTGCTAATACATGAATGCAGTCAACAAGGAATGTAACGGAAGAGTCACAACTCACAAGTACATGGGACTGCACTCACGGATGGAAGAGAAAAATAAAGAGGTGATAGCTAGTAGCTATATGAAGCCTATGAATCTACCTAACACAAAATCTGAGATTTCTTAAGCTGAAGAGCATACCTAACCCTATCGTTGTCCTCTAAAACTGCAAGTTGCGTTAAAAAATTGATGAACATGGTAAAAATGGAAAAAAAAAATATCAGACATTTATTTCAGTTTTAGAGTAGCTTGTACTTTGTCTCACCCACACTATATTGCCCTGAAGCTTTAAGTTATTAGTATTAGGGCTAGAGTAGAGTATGACACAGGAAGAGGAGTAGCAGAGCAGTTTGTCACCACACCATCTCACACCAACTAGAGACTCATTCAACAAACTGAAGTCTATACGGTCTCCAATAGTTCGAGTTTCTGCAAGGGAGTAGTTGAAGTTAGCAGATAGGTAGGGTAAGTTTCAAGCTATCGAACAACTACATATTTTCCAACATAGCTACAATAAAAAGTAGATAGCTAGCTAGCTATATTAGGTAATTAAATCAAATAATAGCTAAATATTATATCTATATTTCTTAAATGATAGATGTGGAACTGTCCAATAAGTCAGAACATACCCTACTAATATACTACTTAGAGATTTGTTCAATATTGGTAAATCTCTATAAATGAACTGGAGAACGTAGCTAATTAAATTGTCTCATATGTATCTGACAGGAGTGTCCTTACCCGTGTTATAGAGTTGCACTGTAGCATTGGGGAGAGTAACGGACAGGAGGGGTTGTGTAGAGTGGAATGAGAGACAGTGATTGTGAGAGTCTTTCAAAGTGTCTAACAGACAGTATCTGATAAAAAAAAACTATTAAAATCCATGTTAAAAACAATAACTCTATAAATATTTAGTAACAAATAACATAAATGAAGAAGAGCAATTCAGTTCAGAGTTATCAACCGGTTCCACACTTCCACCCATAAGATGAAGATGTATAATTTAATAGCTACATCATTTTTGTTAAATTAACAGGTTAAACTGTTAATTATCTATCCTAATAATTTCCCTCGTGTGTATATTTATTTAACGGGAATATATTGGCTTGATATTTAAATTCTCGTGTTTTAAATTTTTATTCAAATTACATAAATATTTTTTCTATGAAATAAAGTATCAGTTTATGCAGAAAAAAATAAATTTTATCTAAATTCACTTAAAGTAAGCTAACAACAGGTGATGAAGACCCATATTTTTAATGGGCAGGTACACTAGTCTATTGTAATAGCACCCGTATATATTTATTTGGTGTCCGCTTCACTTGACGGTAAGGTATTGAACATGAAGAATGTAACCATGATATGCACGGGAATATATTGACTTGATATATAAAATCCCTTTGTTTTTATTCAATTTTCAGATATATTTTTATCTATTAAATAAATTAGACTATGCAGAAAATTAAATTTTAATTGAATTCATTAAAAGTAACCTAATAGCTAAAGTTTAATAAATTGGTAATGCTGATTACCCGTTATTTTTAACGGGAAAGTACACTAGTAGCTATATATTTTCCTTATAAGCTCAAAAATCTGGAACTGGTTGATAACTTACCTACAAGTATTTTGTTTTTGGTATATTTTTATATGCTATGATATGAGAATCTTTATTAAATAAAAAAAAAGGACACAGTTGTTACATAAACATTAAATTGAGTAAGCTACAGAATATTCAAGACCATACGAAGTTTCACATGAAACTTTTCGTGCATATATTATGATTAGTGTTGTGACATTATTTTCTTAGAAATATGCTTTATATTCTCTAGAAAAATATTCTACATATTCTCTAAATATATTCTTTTATGCTCAGAAATAGCTATGCTTTATATTCTTTTAAAATATGTTTTATATTCTTTTGCTCAATTCATTGTGTTCAATTTTTTTCTTTGCTCAATTCATTTAAGTGAAGTAATTTAGATTGATAAACATGATACAGGGATGACTGTTGAATTAGCTATAGTACTATGGATAAAAAATTTAGCTAGGTTTTGAAGGTGATAGTTCCAACATTTAGCTACTAGCTTGCTTTCTAATTATGCAAACTATCAAGTTAATAATTAATAACACTGAAAATTTTAAAACATTCTTTTGACAGGCATGAAAATTTATTACTTGGACTTATGAAAATCAAATAGCCACAGTTTGGCCCCAGAGTTTCTTGAAGTTGTTTGTTGATTGTGAACTATGAGTGCACCGTATTTACTGTCACTGCTAATGGCACAGACTTGCTTCCCGTGGGACTGTATTTCCAACACAGAACTGGAAAAAAAACTCAAAATAATAATTAGAGTAACATATCATTGGACAGTCAAGTTACTAGAGTAAGTTCAGAGTTATTCGACAGTTTCACATTTCAATTCTTTAGCGGGTAAGTATCACTCGAGTGATACACCATTATTTATTGTTTATTATTTTTTTTCGCATGTTTTTCTACAATTATATTGTATTAATAAACCACATACAATAACAGACATCGTTGTCTTTCAAATAATCAACAAGAAATATCAGTTTTCAAAAAAATAATATAAAAGAAATCCACAAGAATAAAAATATCTTGAAAAGTGTTAAACTATGACATACTAAAAATTTAGAACAATCTGACGAGTTTATCGGTAAGTGCCCGCAAGAGGGTTAATTAAGCATGTTTGAAAAAATATATAATAATTATTATTTAACTTTCATCTTAATTTGGTAAGCTTCATGCATGATACAAGCAGGTATCATGGATTTTTTTTTCACTTTTTATACAATAAAAAATGTGGAATTGTCCAATAACGCAGAACTTACCCTAGTTTTAATTGGCTATAACAGCAGACATTTGAGAATAATTTTGATTAGTTTACCATAATTTTGATCTAGTAGAGCCACTTTTAAATAGATGAAAATTGGGGTCGATGTCAAACTCTCCCTCCTCCAAATCTCTCTCCAATTTAATGACAGGTCTCTTGGACTTCTTATGTTTAGACATTTTGTAGCTACTTTAACAATACAAATTCTGAAAGAGATTTCTATTGTCAGGGGAAATGTGAAGTTTTGAACAATAGTTACCAAAGAACCTAGCATTGTAAGAGTGTAAGTAGCCACAAATGCCAAAATTGGCCAGAATTTGCCTTCTGTTCCCAGTAATATTGAGGAACCACTATATTTTACAGATTTCCAACTGGTTCAGTGGTTCTTTTATGAATTGATTATGATTCATTCGCTTACTTATTTTCTTGGGAGTTGTATGTACTTCAAATATAGGTAGTTAAAAGTAGCTAGATGTTAAACTAATGGAAATTGGAAAAACCATACCATTTAGATTAAGATTTAATGTATAATAATTGATAATTTATCTGTAGGGCACTGGGCAGTGGGCAAGTACCAATCTGTATTTGGCCTGGTAATAAAGCAATTAAAAGTAGCCATGTCCTTTCAAGCCATTTTATTGGTGAGTTAATTACAGCTATTTTGAACAATTTAATTGCAATGGAGGTAAATATTTATTTTCTCCTTTGCTTTGTTATTTTGGAGAGAAATAATGATAATTTGATCATTAAGGAAAGAAATTCACCTAGCTTCTTTTGGAGATAGCATCATAGCTGGAGACACATGGCAAGTGTATGAGCCATACTATTTCACTAAGATAATATCAACGAGTACTTAAATTTGATCTAAATCTGTGGATTTCATATTCCAGATCTTTCATGAATTCATTTCAATTCAGTGATTCACACAGAGTATTATCCAAATATAAAGCAGACTGAATTTTTAGACAAAGTATGCAAATAAAACAATGTAGCTAATATTTAAAAATTATAGATTCATTAGATACAATTGTTTGGGACATACATAAGATTCATCATTCACAATGCAGTGAAGCCACAAGATATTCAACTAACTAGTAGCTAAGTAGCAACTAGGTATACCGTATCCTTTCAAAGTTTCAAAATTTCAATTGCAAATGGAGATGTAGGAAAAAAAAGATGTAAAAGTACAAGGATGTAAAAGTGATAGATATAGAAATAAACATGGAAGAATCGAAGAAATATGAAAAGTTGTACAATCATAGAGAAGTTGAAAAGCAGGAAGGCAGGAGGAGTGCCAAAGTGGATGGACAGACTAGACTGAAGCCAGAGACGTAAAAAACAAATCAATAAGGGGCCAACACGCCAAGAGTGATTCGTTTCTGCAGGGAAATTGGAATCGTCAATGTAGAGTAGCCAGTCTGTATTTGGTGCATAAGATGAAAGATCCCACTGACTTTTTAAAAAAGCTGAAAAAATCTACCAACAATTTCCAATAGCGTTGACCGGGGTATTCCATCGCACTCAGAGTATCGGGGTAATTAATCTCACCTGTTTTAACAGTGAAGGAGTAATAATTTCGTAAAATTGAGTACACCATTAAAAAGATTGTAATTTCTTCTATAAATATAGTATCTTTCATTCATTTTCATTTGATGAAAGTATAAAATAATTTAGAGTAAACAGTAGAGAGCTTTTTTCACCCTATAAAAACTTTATTCAGATTTTACTAAAATCCTGCAACGTTAATACTGGGTTGGACAATTATGTTTGAAATCCCACTGAAATTTACATGTACTATTACGGTAGTTATAGCATGACAAGGTAGTGAGTTGAATTGCCCCAAATACAAAAAATGCATGGGATAATTAATTTCAGTTTCCTTAGAGATAATCAATGCATTTATATGAGATTACAAATGCAGAGATCTAAAATTGGGCTCAGATTTGTCTGATTTCTGACAAAGTCGGTGGATTTTTAGCTATTAATACCCCAAGTAAAATAGTATGTCTCATAAACTCACCATTTGTGTCTCCAGCTCTCTCCAAAATTCAACAAATTCTCTCCAAAATGATCAAATTATCATTAATTCTCTCCAAAATAACATTGTAGCATAGGAGAAAAACAGAAAAAAACTCGCCATTTGCATTTGAAGGGCTCAAAATAACTGTCACAAACTCGCCATTAAAATGGCGAGTTTGGACATGCTTTATTACTTGGTTAATACCTATGTTACCATTAATTTTCGGTGGATAAATTGGGAAAATGTTGGTGGATCAGTCTACTAACTGGAAATTTATGGTGGATTTTTTCAGCTCTTTAAGAAAGTCAGTGGAATTTTGTGCACCAAATACAGACTGGATGGGAGGGAGAAAAGGAGGGTATTCAAGTGTTGCATGAGATGTGGAAGTGCAGAGAGAGAGAGAGATGAGAAGGAGAGACAGGGAGATGCCACATTAGTTGAGTCGGGGCGGAGAACTAATTGTGAGAACGCCAGTCTGCAGAATGTGTCTCTCCTCCCGCAGAGATTTTAATTTGAGAGACAGTTACTCTCTGACTCTCAGTAGCAGATTCAGAATCTCCCGCAGCTAAATTAATGGTAACATAGGAATTAATTCAAAATCTCCCGCAGCTAAATTAATGGTAACATAGGAATTAATTCAAGATCTCCCGCAGAGATCTCAAATTTCTAAAATTCAATCAAAAACTCCCGCAGAGAGTCTTGGAAAAATGTTCCATATTCTGCAGACTGGTGAGAACGGATTGAGATTTTTTTTTTGTATAAGTAAGACGGACCTGATTACCTACAAAGGAATCTGTACACTGGACACCTTGACCTTGACCTACACTACTGGAATATTCTGGTAAAGTCGGTGGATTTTTAGCTATTAAGAGAGTAAAATAATCTGAACCAAAATTACATTAAAATGTTGCTTACTTACCAGAAGAAGCACAGTGCATGCTATAATTTATTAATTTAAGTTTTTATCGATTGTGTTGAAGCTATAATGTTTCTGTTGTCAGAGGCCGCAGTTAGACTGTTAGTTAGTGTGCCGCAATTTACCTGCTTGACCAAGTAAAATTGTATGTCTCCTAAACTCACCATTTGTCTCTCCAGCTCTCTCCAAAATTCAACAAATTCTCTCCAAAATGATCAAATTATCATTAATTCTCTCCAAAATAACATTGTAGCATAGGAGAAAAATAGAAAAAACTCGCCATTTGCAATTGAAGGGCTCAAAATAACTGTCACAAACTCGCCATTAAAATGGCGAGTTTGGACATGCTTTATTACTTGGCTGCTTGACCCTATGTTACAATTAATTTTCGGTGGAAAAATGGGTCAAATGATGGTGGATCAGCCAAATTAGTGCAAATTTATGGTGGATTTTATCAGCTTTTTCAAAAAGTCAGTGGAATTTTGTGCACCAAATACAGGCCACTCTGGAAAATACCTTAGGCTAACAGATGAATTTTAGAGGCTAAATGCTGCGGATTATACCCAGTCTGTATTTCGTGGTAAATTCCACCGACATGTCGGTGGAATTTTTCTCCAATGAAAATATTATTCTGGTAAAGTCGGTGGGTTTTTAGCTATTTATTCCTATGTTACCATTAATTTTCAGTGGAAAAATGGGTAAAATGTTGGTGGATCAGCCAAATTACTGGAAATTTATGGTGGATTTTTTCAGCTTTTTCAAAAAGTCAGTGGAATTTTGGGCACCAAATACAGACTGGGATTATACAGTTCCCCCATTAATTTATTTCTGTATTTTAAAGTTTGCTTAACTCCAACACAGAGATTAATCCATCAGATGATCAGTCCATCAGAAAAGACCACTTTTTCCAAAGTGGAATACAGACTTCACTAGTAAGCCAAATTTCTCCTATTGACGACTGTCGCCTATCAAAATTGGAATTAACTTTTGACGACTGCATTAGCAGATTAGCTACTAATTTTTGTTGACTTATTTTTAAAAAAAGATATAGATTATAATAGATATATCACCAATATACTCTGTTTTCACTACAATCATGCTGTGATATTGCCACTGGGAGAAAAGGGGACTCTACCGGATCTCCATATATGTTGCAAAAGAAGATAGGTTGCTCAATAATATTCCACATTTACAAATTATCTGGATAGACATAGTCGAGACTATTTCTCAATTCAAATTTCAAACTATCCGCCAGGTCATAATATCCTAAACTGTGGAAGTGGAACATTTGTGGCGCTGCATCTTATCTAACTCTTCTATTAACATTCTCCCTGACTCACGCCCATCTTCACGCTCTAACTCTCCTGCTCCATTTTCCCGTCATCATTCGGGAAATTGAAGGGGGGACTCGTAAACGAAGTAACCGTCGGGTTGCCACTTAAATTAAGTGCCACAATCGGTTCAAAAACTTACTCCTTCCTCGTAGACACTGGAGCTGCTGTCTCACTCCTGCCTAACTATCCTGAATTTACTCCTCTTCTACGCTCCTCTGCAATTTCTCTCACTTCTGCTTCTGGATCTCTTATCACCACTTTTGGTGAAGTCGACACAGAACTGGGAACGATGTCTTCGACGTTCCTTCCTTTCCCAGCAAACATGAATGTATCTATTCGATGTCTAAACGACTCTGTATAACCTCTCTTCCGATATCGAATATCAGTAACAAATTAGACATGGTGACATCAAGTAGACATCAATCCGATATCCGTTTGCACCGCTAAACCGCATCATATCAAGTATATTTGGCATCGAAGCGATATCGTTATAACAGCGTTGAATAGAAAGATAAATTACGACATCTAACATACATAGGGATTCTGCATCGAACAGACGTCAAATTATATATCTAATATGCTTCGAAACGATATCCACTTGCATCCATAAAATAAAGAAATTAAAATTGAAAACTCTTACTTCATTGATATAACGTTATGTACATTCAGATGCATATCAATTTGATTAATGTTATGTGTAAATTAAATGGGAAGAAATGAAGTGATATGTCCTGGTATCGTTCGTGGGCCCATCCGTCCTCGTGCCAGTACCTCTGTCACATTGCCACCGTGGATGCATTTGACTAGAAAATTTTTTTGATATTAAACGACCCGGAGATACTTGAAGATATTTTAAAGTGAATAGAACAATATATACAAGCACCGCTTTTATAACCAAAATCACAACTTATTCTTATTACAAATAGTAATGAGTTGGCAAGCACTGCTTTTATAACCAAAATCACAACTTATTGTTATTACAAATAGTAATGAGTTGGTCAAATTTTTATATAATTGTAACTCCTTAAATATTTCGTTCTCTATGAGTTCAAATTATAGAAAATGTTTTGAGGCCACGACTTAGAATAAAGATGAAAGCTCTGTGATGCATTAATTAAAATTAATAGATAATTAAATTTTTATAATTATTGTGTTTCATGAACAAACAGGAATTTTGTGCTCCGAGAAATATTTTTTGCAGTAGGGTATATATTTCAAGTTATTAATAGGGTCTATAATTTCGAACACGTGATAAAGGAAAATATAATAATTATTATTTAACTACTATTTAATTAGAAGCAAAATAGCTGAAGGTATGAAACCAAATGAAATAAAAGTTAAATAATGATTATATATATATATTTATTGAGTCCGATAACCACTTTAAGTTTAATTATCTATATTGTGAATCACTGAATTTCAATCGTCTCATTTGCAGCTTTTGGCACTATGGTGAAAGCTCAAGTTATCGGATTTGGGGTTCCGCATTTTATGTGGAAAAATTATTTATGTAATGATTTTTATTTCTAAACTTGTATTTTACGTACTGGTATCATGGATGCCAATTTAAGTAAGAATTGAATAATGATAATTATTATTAGTTATTTCTTACATATTCGAAAAATGTGGAACCGTCTGATAACACAGAATTTACTCTAAAATGAAACATGTTAACTAGCCCATCAGCTTTTAATTATTTACGTTTAGTAGAGGTTTAACGTCTGCTTCGGAACCAAAGGCCATGTCGCTAACGTCAAAAGAAAATGAAATACAAGGGACTGGAAGAAGCAGTGAGAAAGGAAAGTGGCTCCATGGACGAAGTCACGACGCTCATGAATGTTGAAAAGCTACTCCGTGAATGCTGTCACAATTACCGAGGAATGTGACAAAAATTGTCACAAGCACCGGTGGCTGCACTCAAGGATGGAAGAGGGAAATGAAGAGGTAATAGTAAATGAAGTCTACGAGCCTACATAACAGAAAATCTTAGACTTCATACGTAATTGTAGAGCATAACCCTTGCGCTATCCTCTAAAACTGCATGAAGAGTTAAAAACATGATAAACATAAAATAGACTATACATAATCCAAATTACAACAGTTTGGGCCCCAATGGACGCCACTCCACTTCTCTTCTATTCACCAACCCAACAAACATATGAATGTCGATTCGATGCCGTTTGCTGTCGAATTCGTAGCGCTAACGGTGGGTATCGACTTAGCAACCATTTCGACTCATAGTAGATATCGGAATGTCTGTTTCTAAATGATATCTGAATTTAAACTTCGAGTAGAAACATGAAAACCGATACATGGTTTTAACAGCATCATCTTGACGTCGGCATGTCTGTTTCCAAACGATATCTGAATTTATACTTCGACCAGAAGTGCGAAAACAGATAGGTACGTAGTTTTAATAAAATCGTTTCGAATTTGGAAATTCATTTTCTTATCTTCCTGTTTTGTAATGCGTATAAGGAATTATTTTCATAATTCAATTGGATTGTACCTTTCTATATAACGTACGTTGTGCTCCCTTTAAAGTTTAAACTATACCCAATAATTAATCCACTTATAGGGGACTACGGCAGTTGTAAAGGTAGGATCGGACATTGGCAAGCTAGTGCGATTGTACACTGGTTAACGTAAAGTAAGCG
>CANNZV010004528.1:0-39609 GCA_947561585.1 Caprella mutica
TTTTGCTTTTAAATTATTTCAGTATTTCATCCTATATTTGAATATATATATATATATTTTTTTTCAAATTTTCATTCTGATTTCAAACAATTTTACTACTACGTTTACAAAATATAATTCATCTTATTCGTTACACCAACATATAAACACAAAATTTAAAATTAACATGCATACAACAAAAAAAAATTAATCCTCTTAAAATTATTATATGAAATTTTATAATAATAAAATTCATAATTCATCCCATCAACTTAAACTAAATACATACAATTATTACAATTAAATTACATACAATTAAATACATACAATAATTCTCTTACTGAGCAAAGGAAATATTGTAGTCTGAACAATGAATTGTATGCTCTGTTTGTTTGACTCGCGTAAGCAAAAAAAATGTAAACATCTCTCTGAATCTTTGCATGTAACCGTGTTATATGTCACGTGTTCGTGTGTATGTAACATGTTACTCATGTTACTTCGTTTTATGTGTTCCTTTTGTGGGCTTTCTATATGATGTTTATATTCAAATTTCTCATAATTTGATTTCCTGTTTAATGATGTTAATGAAATTATTTAATTAATTTGTTGTGAATTTTTCCAACTTAGTTAGGTAATTTATGTTGCTCGTTATCGTTTGATGTCCTAATTGAATTATAGCTTTGTTTTTTTTCACTTGTAATACTGTACCTGGTCCTATCCAATTTAATTGTAATTTATGTGTTTTTTGATGATTTCTAATTAATACTCGATCACCTATCTGTATAATTTTGTCTTTTCGTGTCTTATTGTGGTAAATTATGCGTTTGTTTGATTGATTAATTATGTTAGCTCTTATCTGATCTTGAATAAATATAGCTTGTCTGGCCTTAATTTTGACTATTGATTCTGATGTATCTAAATTGTAAATGTTATCCAAATTTTCTGCTTGAATATTTGGAGATGTATCACGGCCAAAAAGAGCGTATGAGGGTGTATCTTTCAAGGTCAAATTTAATTGATTGTTGATTGTGTTTTGGACAATATCGAGAAACATGTCCCAATTATTGTGATCTACTGTGGCTACATAGAATCTTAATAATTTGTTAATTCTCTGGTTATTACGTTCACAAATTCCATTGGAATATGCTGAATATGGTAATACCTCACATTTGTATATCTGATGTATTTCACTGAAAGTTCTAATTGCGTTAGACTTGAATTCTTTCGCACAATCCGACATTAACGTTTTGGGATATCCACAACGACTAAATGTTTTACTTAGACAATCAATTACTGTGTTAGTTGATTTGTCAGCTACTGCGTGTAATTCGTTATATCTTGTCAACATACATGTTATTGATAAAATGTATTTGTTGTTCGTGTCAGTTGTTATAAAAAGGTCCTATAAAATCAAATGAAACTGTTTCAAATGGGCAGACATTAATTTAATTGGTGTATCTAGACTTCCTTTAAGGATTTTGCAAACGTCACATCTTTTAATAAAAGATTCTATGACCGATCTTTCTTGAAAATGATAATATTTTAGTCGAAATTTAAATAGCGTATGAGCTAAACCACAATGGGTGTTAAAATGTATTGAATTAATTACTAAATTGATCATTTCATTTGGTATAACATAATTAACAATACTGGCTGCCCGAGTATCTATTTTCCGATGTCGATATAATATTCCGTCTAATATGAAAAATTCAGCTATGTTCCTAGATGTTCCTAATTGTTTTTTATGTAATATATCCATTATTTCCTTACAAGCAAAGTCGTTTGACTGTGCAGTCTTTAGTCTGTTTAAAGTCCATGTTATATCTTCGTGTTTAGGTATGTAGTTCAGAAATGGTTTTTCTTTGTTGATTTTATACAATTTAGATGGATCTGATTCTTGTTCGTTTTCTGAGTCTGTTTCTGAGTCACTGTCATTGTTGTTAATAATTTGCGGTACATTTAGCTTAGCCCTCGATCTTGTGGTTGCTATAAAATTTTCAATTGAGCTACAACTTTCATTAGATGGTGTTAAAAGTTCACAATCATCTATTGTTTCTTCCGTTAAAGGAGTTAATCTACTAAGGGTATCTGCTACCACATTTCTCTTACCTTCAAAATATTTGATGGTACACTCATATGTGCTAGCTTCGATTGCCCACCTGGCTAACGCCGTGTCTAATGGAAGTTTATTACCAAAAAATGCACATAAGGGTTTGTGATCAGTTAAAATGGTAATAGGATACCCTAGACATAGATACTGAAATTCCTTTAAAGCTAGATGTATTGCAAGAAACTCTTGTTTAGTCGTGGAGTACCTTTTTTGAGTAGAATTTAATGATTTACTGAAATATGCTATGGGTCTTAATGTTTTGCTTTTGGTCGAATCTGGTTGTAGCAGTGCTGCGCCAACTCCCATATTTGAGCTGTCAGTAAATAAATAAAATGGTCTGGAATAATTTGGATGAGCTAAAACCGTATCTGATGTCAAAATATTTTTGAGACTAGTGAAGCTAGCCTCACATTCGTCAGTCCAGTCAAATTTAGTGTCCTTCCTTAATAGTCTATATAATGGGTCGGCTTTCTGACTAAATTTAGGTACGAACTTACGAAAATAATTCGCAAGCCCTAAAAATCGCTGAAGTTGTTTTACATCTGTTGGTCTAGATGCTTCTCTAAGTTTTTCGTTTTGGATACATCGGATACCCTCAGTAGTGACTCGATGTCCAAGAAAATTAATTTCGTGTTTAAAGAATTCACACTTCTCTAATTTTAATCTCAAATGAGCGTCACGTAAACTCATTAGCACTTGGCCAATATCATTTAAATGTTGTTCATATGATCGACTAAAAATTAGGATGTCATCAATAAATACGAAACATAGTTTCCCTAATACATTACTTAACGCTTTTGTCATTATTGCTTGAAATACTTTTGGACTATTGACATAACCAAATGGTAGCTTTCTGAACTGCCACTTCTTACCATTTACCGCAAATGCTGTAAGCTTTTTAGATTCTTCGGAGAGTTCCACCTGGTGAAATGCGCTCCTCAGATCTAAACTAGAAAATATCTTTGATCCACCTAAAGATCCTAGCATGTCGTCAACTCTAGGTAAAGGAAATCCTTGTATATGGACACACTTATTTAATGATCTGAAATCTATTACGGGTCGTATTTCCCCATTCTTTTTATGAACCACGATAACGGGAAAGTTGAATTCGGACATTGAAGGTTCTATTGTTCCTTCCTTTAACATTGATTTATTAACTTCTTCAAGTTGTTCTTGAAATTTATGTGGTATTCTATACGGTATCTTGTTGATAACTATATTAGGATCTTTCAATATTATTGTGTGTTTACATATACTAGTAGTCCCGATTTCTTCGTCATTGATCGTGATTACGTCTCTAAAGTCATTTAGTAACTGCGTCATTTTGTCTTCATACTCTGACATTCCACATGATATGTCAGCATTAACTAACCTTCTCGGTGCTGATGGCACTGTCTGAGAATTGTTTTCTTCATCAGCACTTAATGTGCTGTCACGGCTTCTATCAGCTCTTCCGTCACGTGATATTTTACACTTCATATCTCGGTTGCCATGCGTTGCAACTAATGGCTCTCCATTAATTCCAACTGCATGTACCTTTGACTTTTCATAAATTAGTTCAGGGGTAACGTTTCGTTCAAATGGCTTTGTTTTTTCGTCACTCAACACGTTTCCTAATCTAGATTTATGAGTCCTATTATTTAAACACTCCGATATAGTCGCTATATTTACTTCGACTTGCTGTTCGTACGTCTGGAGGTTTCCAACTATCATATTGTCCCTTAATATGATATCACTATCCGTCGGATTCATTACGAAAACTGGGCATATTGACACTTGATCTCCCTCTTTTTTTGTGTCTTCGATTTTTATTAGTGTTTCGGCTATCACTAAACCACTATTGAAACTTCTTTTAGCTAAAATATAACTTCCTGCTTCGTTGTTTTTGACAAATCCATACAATATTTGTACGCTGTTTGCCTCAACGACTTGGCTATTTATATGAACATTTCCGTTCTTCTCGCGTTTTTTATTTTTATTCCTTGACTTCGTTTTTACCTCGGATTTCATAACCTTCGTTTGCCCTTTTTGTTGAGGTTTAACCCTTACTTTCGCAATACTACTGCGGCTGTTTGTTCGTTCGTTTATTTGTCTTATCAACGTTCTTCGTTTTGACCTATTTGAAGTAAGGACCAGCTCTGATATTAAGCAATCCGTGCTTAATAGTTCTTTAGTAGCTATTCTACGTTTTTCCATAAACGGAATTTTTTCTTCACCTAATTTCAATATTTTCTTATCAAAATCAATTTGCGCGTTCGTTAACACGTCCCTTCCTAATATTACATCATATGGTAAGCTGTTGTTGTTGATTAGTAAAGCGTTTACTGTTTGATTTTGACACTAATTTAAATTTTATTTCACCTTTTACCTCGGAACGTTCGTTTATGCCTTTAATAGTTACGTTTGATTTTATTATGTCCTCATGACTCGCCTTGTAATTAAAATTACGACTGTTTACAATTGTTCGCTCGCTTCCTGAATCTATTAAAGCTTCCCAATCAAATTCTTTACTATGTAAAATTATCGTTGGCTTAGAAGTCCCTTTTATCGTATAATGACAAGCCTAATTCATCTTTATTTTTTACTAATTGGACTGTTATATATGTTTTGCTCGTTTTTTTATCCTCAACGCTTAACTCTTCTTCTTTTAATAAATCGAACTTATTTTTACATTCACAATTATTTTTTGTATTGAGTGACGATTTACTTTTGCCATTGAATTTAACGTGCACTGGATCTAATTTATTCATGTTCAATTCACATTCGTACACGGAGTTACCGATCATTTTCGCTTGAAACTGACCTTGTTTTTTACTTGTGTTTGTATTTACATGTTTTTGCGAAAATCCTTGCTCTGTCCTTGATTAAAAGGTTGTTGAGCACGACATTCTCTACCTATATGGCCTATTTTGTTGCAACGGTAGCACTTAATTGTACCACTGTTACTGTGAGGGGTAGGGGTAGGGTGGGGGTTATTATTGTTGTGTGCATATGCTCTGCCTGTGTGATTGTATTTGAATCTGCTTCTGCGTGCATACCTACCTGCTGTTCCTCTGTTTCTTGCATCATAAGTGTAATATGCTTCTGTATCTTCCTGCATATCCTCGTGAAAATTGCCTTGATTCTCACCCTCGGGTTTTTCTATCAAAAAAGTTTCTGTGTCATTGAAATTCTTCTTTGGTATTAGAATTTTTTTATCATGTGGCAAAGATCTTATTTTCTTTGTTGTAGCAGACAGTAAATTAGCTGTTGTCTTAAAAGGACCTTCAACGACTCCTTTGATGATACTGGGGTTGATCTGTGGACCCAATATTGTTAAATACATTGATGTATTCATAAGATCTTTTGCGTGATTTTTTAATTTGCGTGTGAATGATTCATCGCTTTCAGTTGCTGTCCTTATTGGAAATTGGGCGTTCATTGTGTCGTCATTTAAAATAAAATCCGTGACTTCGCCAATTTTTTCCAATGTACTTAGAATGTCACTGGCAGCTGTAGTTTCATCCTTCAATTTATTTGTGTATAATTCATGACATACACTGTAGATATCCTTGCTGTCTTTCTGCACATATATGTCTTCTAGTACCGTGCATATTTCTTGGTATGTGCTATCTTTAAATGTTTTACCGTTAACAACGTTATTAACAGTAATTTGAAAATCTCCTAGCTTGCAATCAGCGCTCCTGAAAAGTATCTTTTTTTTTCTATGTCATCTTTATCCCCTAAGCTGGATATATGATTATTTAATAGGCTTAGGTGTTGTTTGAACGTGTTCTTTTCCTCGAAAGCTGGATCTTCTGGCCTTCTTCTTCCTCTGAATATCGGCAATGAATCAGAATTAATGATTGTCGTACTCCTGCTCTTAATTATCTCTTGGAGTTGAGCTTGTGTTAATTCAACCGACATTTTTTTCTCTTTGGGGGGTGTTTTGGGGGGTGTCTTGTTCTGTTTAGTTTTCTGTATTCTAGGTTTTGTTCTTCTTCCAGATCTAAGTTCTACAGCCTCAGCATTAATCGCTTCGTCTTCTGAGGTTGGCATGTGTTTCCTATCCTAATGAAGTGTTATTGTGTACTTAAACAAGTGTAGTGCACGTGCAATCACAAATTACGAAAAAGGAAGAAAAAATAATACGCTATCCAAAAAAATAATCCTTCAAACATAAAAAATAATCATTCAAATAATAAATAATAAATAAAATATAATTAAATATAGAGCATTATTTGTTAAATCAATAAATATAAAATATTTATACCTGTCAATTAATAACGACACTCAGCAATTCAAAGCTAAAAGAAATGCATGCACACATACATCCTATAATTATAACTGCTGCAGTAATGATTAATTATTACCTTCTGCTTATTGCTTATTCACCAACAACAATTCTTGACTAAACAGAACAGATTTATTCACCACTGACTAAGGTCTAACACTTAGATCTTACTCTGATCGCTTCAGAAATGAGACTGAAAATGCAAGGATGACATTAGATTTATGTTATACTCAACTTCCGGTTCCATGTACAGTGGGTCCCGCTTATCAGGTTTTGTCGTTGATTTTTGCTCTGATGTTAACTGTTATGATGTTAACTGAATGTTCACTGAACGTTGTGCACTGACTGTTAAGTGTTCACTGAACGTTGTGCACTGAATGTCATGCACTGTATGTTAACTGAATGTTAACTTTTCACTGAATGTTGAATGTTCACTGAATGTTAAAAATTCACTGAATTGTTAAAAATTCACTTTTCGGTTGTAGTATTTAAACAAATTAGACTCTCAATTTCTGGTTGATTTACGGCTTTTTTGCATGTTGTTTATAATCGAATGTTTTCCATCACCATTCGCCAACGTGCAACGCTTTACCCTGTCGCTTCCTCCCTCCGTGCTTTCCAGTTTCTTCCAGAATTTTCCAGAATTTCCAGAATTTTTTTTTTCAGACTGGTCAGTCTTGTTGATTGTCTCTGCTCATTCAAATTTCAAATTAGGCCATCTGTACTCTCCTTATCCTTCCGATAATTTTCGAGATGCCGTTTGCTTGACCTTGAGTTGAATTATCTTTATACTTTATCACAAAAAACTGAACACCTTAATTGGATCGTACCTTCATATAGGGTCGCAAAACCCGGTCTTGCTGTAATCAAATACTCTCCAATCAGATGGTTAACTTAGTTTTTGGTAAATTACAAAGCTTTCAATCTTTTACTTTAGTAATTGAATTTCCGCACATTAAATTCGAATTACTTAATCACGCACCATACGGCCACCAATGTGACGTTATCGGTTTACTTCCTTATAACGTTTCAGTGTATGGGCTCTGTGTGATAGAATCCTACTCTGTCTAGTATTTTCAGATTCCTTTTCCTCAATATATCTCTTTCTACTAAATACTCATGGTACCATGCCCTAGAACCAACTTGCCAATATGGTTCCGACCTCAGGCCCCTGGTCCAAGCTTAACTTTATTTAGGGTAATGAAGTAATGTAATTAACACTTAAAGAGAATATATTCATTAGTCAAGCAAGGGTTATTACAAAGAGTATCTCCACTAGAACGCTCGCAAGTTAAGGTCTCAATAACTACGAACAGGAGATAATTAAGGTGTGTAGCTCGCGAGAGCAGATCGGTAACTGACTTGAATGTTACTTACTTACAATCATATAGGTTCGTGATGATAGTAATGCATACACAATTGCTGTGTTTGCATTACCACACTCACTATACATGCGTACCTGACAAGTGTGTCAGTTCGCCATGGATTCTCCATATTTTATATATGTATATGTATACATATTTTTAAATAAAGCTATATATATTTTTATTTTTATCATTTTCTTTTCTTTTTATTTACGTATTTATTTAGTATATAATATAAATATTTTTTTATACATTTTTCATGCATTTGTATTTTTTCAAAAAACCTCTGTTACAAACTATGTACTTACTCCATCAAACAAACCTCTGCCACAAACTATGTACTTGCTCCATCAAACAAACCTGTGCCACAAACTATGTACTTGCTCCATCAAACAAACCTGTGCCACAAACTATGTACTTGCTCCATCAAACAAACCTCTGCCACAAACTATGTACTTACTCCATCAAACAAACCTCTGCCACAAACTATGTACTTACTCCTTCTAACAAACCTCTGCCACAAACTATGTACTTACCCCATCAAACAAACCTCTGCCACAAACTATGTACTTACTCCATCAAACCTCTGCCACAAACTATGTACTTACCCCATCAAACAAACCTCTGCCACAAACTATGTACTTACCCCATCAAACAAACCTCTGCCACAAACTATGTACTTACTCCATCAAACCTCTGCCACAAACTATGTACTTACCCCATCAAACAAACCTGTGCCACAAACTATGTACTTGCTCCATCAAACAAACCTGTGCCACAAACTATGTACTTGCTCCATCAAACAAACCTCTGCCACAAACTATGTACTTACTCCATCAAACAAACCTCTGCCACAAACTATGTACTTACTCCTTCTAACAAACCTCTGCCACAAACTATGTACTTACCCCATCAAACAAACCTCTGCCACAAACTATGTACTTACTCCATCAAACCTCTGCCACAAACTATGTACTTACCCCATCAAACAAACCTCTGCCACAAACTATGTACTTACCCCATCAAACAAACCTCTGCCACAAACTATGTACTTACTCCATCAAACCTCTGCCACAAACTATGTACTTACCCCATCAAACAAACCTCTGCCACAAACTATGTACTTACCCCATCAAACAAACCTCTGCCACAAACTATGTACTTACCCCATCAAACAAACCTCTGCCACAAACTATGTACTTACTCCATCAGACAAACCTCTGCCACAAACTATATTTACGTTATCATTCTGGTGCACCTGACTCTCTCTTTATTGGAGGTTCCAATACTTTGTCTTCCTCTTTAGAGAAGATTAGAATCTTCCAAAGCTGAGTCTTATCTTTGCCTCGTTCATTGGAAGAGAGATAGACAATGTTCCTAAAAGAGAACAAATATACCATCTCTCTGAAGGTACACAGATAATAAATGATGCAGGTAATGCATTGCGACTGCATTAGATATATAATCACAATATTATCAATATGGACTAATAGAATACTATACTTTCGATCAAACTATTCTAATTTAAAGATGAATTTGAAAGTATATAAACTTGACTGAAATTCTAAAACAGGGAACACAAATTATTTTCGAATCACAAGGGAAAACTATTTCGTAATTTACAGTATACTATTCTTCCCCAAACTATACATATTTCAATCTGCTACTAGACAGTGTACAGAGTCATGTTAAATCATAGATTCTTCTTCTTCTTCATCAATTTGAAAATATTTTTAATCTGCTGCTCATCGATCGCGTTACAATTCAGATTCTTTTTTTTTCTCACCGAACTAAAAATACATTTAATCCGCTACTGACCAATCACGTTACATCGTAGATCCTTATATTCTTCATTTAAAATGATGTTCCGTGGCGATCGGCTGTAAAAGGAATACATTGAGCCGAAACCGTATTGAAAGCGTGTAAGAACTTCATCCATTCATGAAAAACTGTTTTGGAAGGTAGCCAATATTAGATAGATATTCGGACAGAAAAAATGCGAACTGGTGTTTTCGGTCCTAGGATATCTCTTTATCTTTTCGTACTATAATATTCTCTCATATTTTCAAATGTTTAAACGTATTTATTTATTAACTTAGAATAAACAATTATCAACATTATATTTAATTTTCAAACTTCATAATTATGTTCAAGATTTGGTATACACAGTTGAAACTAAACTGTTAACATGAAAACTGTTCAAACTGTTAACATGAAAACTGTTCAAAGAGTTAACATGAAAACTGTTCAAACTGTTAACATGAAAACTGTTCAAAGAGTTAACATGAAAACTGTTCAAACTGTTAACATGAAAACTGTTCAAACTGTTAACATGAAATATGTACAAGAATTCTTATTCCAGAAATCATGAAAGAAGAAGAACTTCCCTCTGTATTTTTTCAACTCTCTGAAAAGAACTGAACAACCCAGCACGTGTCTATAGAATTAGTTTGTTGTTGAAACTATTTCAGTAATTGCAACGAATTTTCTTAACTGTATGAGCAAGTTTAATACTCGTCAGCAACAACATATTACATGTTGAGGAAGTAGAGCATGCATTACACTCTGATAGTCATATGCATACGGATAATGACGACATGGGAAGTCTTTTCAAGGCTCAATTTCATTTAGCTGCGGTTTCAAAGAGTTGATGAGGTGCAGTTGTAATAAAACTCGCTTTGGAATAAAAAGAGAGATGCATTGAAGAAATTAGATAAACTAGAAAATTAAGCATGTCAACATTATGGGAACTGTATTTTTTGAATGAGCTCGTGATATTCCATAGACATGATAATACAAATTGTATTCCTGATTAATTTCAGTGGTATTTTTAACTTAAATTGAGAGCCTGAAATTATAACAACTCGAAACGTTGATTAAATTTCAATTATTCTGTAATGTACCCTCCACTTTTCATTTTATTATTTTTCTATTCATTATAACTATAGTTACTGGGTATAAAACTACAAACCATTTCGAATTGGGTTCTATATTTTTATTATAATATTTAATTTAAGATACTTTTCCGTTCTTCTTCTAGCCGCTGAATTTCAAGCTAAGAATAAGTTCAATTATCCAATAGGCTAACTAGATCCGACAATTTCAAAAAGAATAACAAGGCTGATTTCAAAACAATGGATCCATAAAAAAAATCAAAGTGTGCCTAATTAAGTATTTCTTACTAATTGTTTTCATATATCATTACTTTTCTCCGATCTAGAGAACTGTTAATTTTAAAACACTTCATATTTTAAATAGGTATGAATATACGTTATATACCTATTAAGTATTCGTAATTTTTATTCTAATGAATCTTAGAAAGGCTAAAGTTGAATGTAAATATTTCTTATATAATTAATTGTGAACAGAATACTTGCTCTAGTTCTATTCTGCTAACGGTGACATGTTATATAACCTTAGCTCTACACATTTAAAACAATTCCAGCTTTTTTAATTTAGAGTGGAGAGGACCTTTAATAAAATAATTTTTCAATAAAAAATTCCATTAATAAACAAGAAAAGTATAAATTTTAGTGAAGAGAAAATACTTTTAGGGAATTACGACTGAGTTTGTCGAGTGGGGCTAAAAACACACGGAAGGGATGAACGCGACATTCTACAAGAATGCTGACAACATTCTCTCGCTAGATTCCAAGTAAAATTCGCTGTTGGAAACAGTCAGACTCCATGGGCTCGTTCGTTGTCTCAACATGGCGTCTACCTATGGACTTCATGATTGAAAAGTTTGTACTACCGTACGCTCCTGTTGTCTTGGCTCAAATAGGTGTGCATCTCCTAGGGCGGAGTAATTAATTATATTCCATCACTTAATTTCTTGCGCTTAAACGACTACGACCATACATGTTTTTAAATAATGTATGCATAATTTGTTATGTGATTAATTACATTAAAATGATTTTGATAACCCTGTAATAAGTAAAATTTATTTAAGATAATAAATTTTAATTTGAGAAGGCACCGTGTAGATTAAAATTTTCAGAATTTTATGTCACCATATTGTTGTACAAAAGAAGGTTTGTATATCTGAATATACTATTTCATAATTCCATTTATAATTTCTATAATTCCATTCAGCCTATCTAGATGGTATAGCTTATGTATTTCACAAATTCGAGTGAGTATTGCATATTTACGAAGATAAGCCGAAATTTTTCAATCTACGGATTTCTGATTAAACTTATGTTGTCTAATATGAACCGTACATTCTTAAAATAAGTGATCTCAGCTAAATTATTACATATTTATCATCCTATTTCTATTGCCATTAACTCAGTCGTTGTTTAAATCATGAGAAGACAAACAGATTTCTATGGAGTTCAGATCTTCACAGACAATTTACTCCTTTGTTCTCGGAATATTCTGACTCATTCCCAGGCAACAAGGATTTATTCCTGGAATATTAAGATAGATAGTTCTCTTTCCAGTAAATGAGGTAGATAGTTCTCTTTCCAGTAAATGAGGTAGATAGTTCTCTTTCCAGTAAATGAGGTAGATAGTTCTCTTTCCAGTAAATGAGGTAGATAGTTCTCTTTCCAGCAAATGAGGTAGATAGTTCTCTTTCCAGTAAATGAGGTAGATAGTTCTCATTCCAGTAAATGAGGTAGATAGTTCTCTTTCCAGTAAATGAGGTAGATAGTTCTCTTTCCAGTAAGATGAGCTAGATAGTTATTTTTCCTGTAAATGAGGTAGATAGTTCTCTTTCCAGTAAATGAGGTAGATAGTTCTCTTTCCAGTAAATGAGGGTAGATAGTTCTCTTTCCAGTAAATGAGGTAGATAGTTCTCTTTCCAGTAAATGAGGTAGATAGTTCTATTTCTTGTAAATGAGGTAGATAGTTATTTTTCCTGTAAATGAGGTAGATAGTTATTTTTCCTGTAAATGAGGTAGATAGTTCTCTTTCCTGTAATATGAGGTAGATAGTTCCCTTTCCTGTAATATGAGGTAGATAGTTCCCTTTCCTGTAATATGAGGTAGATAGTTCTCTTTCCAGTAAGATGAGCTAGATAGTTCTATTTCTTGTAAATGAGGTAGATAGTTCTCTTTCCTGTAATATGAGGTAGATAGTTCCCTTTCCTGTAATATGAGGTAGATAGTTCCCTTTCCTGTAATATGAGGTAGATAGTTCACTTTCCAGTAAGATGAGCTAGACAGTTCTATTTCTTGTAAATGAGGTAGATAGTTCTCTTTCCAATAAGATGAGGTAGATAGTTCCCTTTCCTGTAATATGAGGTAGATAGTTCCCTTTCCTGTAATATGAGGTAGATAGTTCTCTTTCCTGTAAATGAGGTAGATAGTTCTCTTTCCAGTAAGATGAGGTAGATAGTTCCCTTTCCTGTAATATGAGGTAGATAGTTCCCTTTCCTGTAATATGAGGTAGATAGTTCCCTTTCCTGTAATATGAGGTAGATAGTTCTCTTTCCAGTAAGATGAGCTAGATAGTTCTATTTCCTGTAAATGAGGTAGATAGTTCCCTTTCCCGTAAGATGAGGTATATAGTTCCCTATCCAATAAGATGAGGTAGATAGTTCCCTTTCCCGTAAGATGAGGTTTGTACTACCGTACACTCCTTTAGTCTCTATAGCAATTGGCTCAAATATGTAAGAAATACTCCGAATTTCCGACGTTTACGATTCTCCGGCCTCAACTGCGTAATCATTGTGGTGCACCTAAGGAAATGTGTCGATACATGTGCACTGTGCAGTTCCAAACCAGAATCTTCCCACTCCTGTAAGGAAACACTATAATACAATCTGATTACTTACTATCACTTCCATCACTCACGTCAGCTTACGCAAAGTTAGCTTAATGAAAGGAGCTCTGATCTCGGAATCGGTCATTACTGCACGCCTTGGGTTAAGCCCTGAACTTACTAACACGACTAAGAGCCGTGTTGACATTATTAGTCGGCACCTAGGTATTTCCCTTGGGATTCACTACAAAATGAAAATTTCATCATGAAACGCTGTTTTGGCACTGAAATTGAGAAATGGAGAGTATTCGTTCGAATCATTACACTTTCCGAAAGTGGCACTTTTTCACTTATCTTCAGTGCACTGCTAGCAATAGGAAGAGGTGAGTGTTCGAGGCTGCGCAGCAACCTTCTCTTTCTTTTCTATAGCGAGTCATTCGGCACTGACCTTTTCACAGCTAAACACAGACTGAAAGAACAGCCACTATTAACTACACTGACGTACTGTAGTACCGTTTGAACACTTTCCTGGTGACAGTGTCGAATGCTCAGTGATCACCACGGGTATTCCCTAGGTTGTGATCAATGAACATTCGACACTGTCACCAGGAAAGTGTTCAAGCGGTACAACAGTACGTCAGAGTGATAATAACAGCGCACTGAGATTAGGGAAAAAGTGCCACTCTCAGAAAGTGTTGTGATTCAGACGAACACTGTCCGTTTCTTAATTTCAGTGCGAAAACAGCGTTTCATGATTAAATTCTACACTTTGTGGTGAATCCTTAGGGAAATACCTAGGTGCCGACTGACAATGTACACACGTGACAATAAGCCGTGTTTACATACGCGTGGTGGTGATCACTGAGTATTCGACACTGTCACCAGTAAAGTGTTCAAACGGTACTACAGTATGTCAGTGTGGTGAATAGTGGCTGTGCTCTCATTCTGTGTTTTAGCTATGAGAAGGTCTGTGCGAAATGACTCGCTATCGAAAAAAAAGACAGGGTTGCTGCGGAGCCTCGCACACTCTCCTCTTCCTAAAGCTAACAACACTCTGAAATGAAAAGTGACACTATTCGGCAGTGTGTTGATTCGTACGAACACTGTCCGTTTTTTTTTTCAATTTCAGTGCGTAAACAGCGTTTTATGGTGAAATTCTACACTTTATGGTGAATCTTCAGCGAAATACCTTGGTGCTGACTGACAATGTAAACACGGATTAAGCTAAACATATCTAATTTAAAGTAACCGCAAAAAAATAACATTTTTGTAAGAATTAAAATTGAATTGAGAAAAAAATCTGTAAATGGTCAATATAAAAAAGTTAGTATCTACAAACGAACATTCTACACATATTATTTCAACATAATCGCTACACGTTGATAAAAGACATTTTGATTTAAGTCGAGTCGACAAAAATGGAAATTCCTCCTCCCCGTTTATCGGTTCTAACAAGATCAAAATTTTCATAGCCATCTATCCTAACAATATCGAACGTATTCAGCCACGTTTCCGTAAAACAAAAAACATTAAATTTAAAGTTCAATCTTCTAACATAGTTAAGGAAATAAATATTCATCAGAAACGAGAAAATATTCTCAAGTGTACGACAGAAAAGTCACTAGATGTTACAAAGGCCTTCTCATTTAAAGAGTCCACATCAAGTAATTGACTTGATCGATCGTTTTCCTCATACGAATCGAGATATAATAAATTGAGGTTGTCAATGTCAACATCATCATTGATAAACAAGTCAATCATTGAGCATAATTAAAAAAATACGATCGAATATAAAACCCCGATGATATGAAGAGTCGAAGACACATATAACACAAATATGCAATGCGAAACTGATAGAACACAGAGAAAAGAAAAAGCCAGTCCAAAGCAAATCATTTTGCTTATTTGCATAGGCACAAGTTTGCCGGAATCATTTTCATGTCAAAAGTATAAGTGTCAGTAATATCTATGTACATTATTAGTAAACGAAAAAAACGAAATAACACAAATGGTCTCGGCAGATAACAGTCACCGGAATGGATTATCAATTAAATCACAAACTTTCAAGTTTAGACTCCGCTCACAAAATAGTTCAAGTTCATTCCATGTGTTCAAGAAAATCCTAGAATCCGTAGTTCACTGACTTAGTCCATGCAAACACTCTTCTATCCATTGATCCACATCCACTGAGTAGGCCAACCTTGCGACGCTCTGCCTGCCCTAGAGCGTACAATATGCGCGATCTACTGGTTGTCATTTATGTACAAATTGTTGGGTTTTACTGAATTACATGATCGAATGACATCAAACTTGTTTTTTTGCTCCCGCACCTTAACTAACAGACTCCTCTTATCAGTACCTTGACAATATGCTCTTTGAGGAGATGTAGCTATGTAGCAGAAGCACACGAAACAGACACTAGCTTATTTCGGAAATACGAAGTCACAACACTAGTTATACTGTTAGTCTGTTGAATATGATGAAATCTAGAGTAGCTCAGTTAGGCTTTGATAAAAAAACGCAGCAAATCAGTGAGCGTCACATGTCTGCTCGCCACAATAGTTAGCAATCAGATACTGTCCTCTTTAACACTCTGATTGAACCAAAGAATCAGCCGTCTCTTTATAAGTCACACTGGCAACGGCAGATCTAAGTGATTCGTCAAAACAGCTACAGAAGCCTGCAGAACATATTGCACCTTCGGAATGGAGAATAGTTTCTCAACAAAACGATATCTTGATTCTTAGGCCCAAATATTTTTTCCTCCATAAAATCTCCAAAGGAATACCCATATCATTTAAAGACGCTCCCAACAAAGAACAACTGTCTCTATCTCTAAGAACCACCCTTTCATTTGGAAGAACTGCTTGGAACAAAAATTCTCACTCACCAGGGCAGTATCACCGCGAATTGTCGACTCACATTTTGCGCTATTAACTTCAAGACCAATGACACTCAACCTATCTATAAAATTTCTTACGTCCCCCAAAACACTTTTCGGTGTACCAAACAGGGATGTGTCATCCAGATATCAACCATAAAACTCTGCCTCATCCCTGCGATACAGCTCGTCTTTTTCAAGGGCAAACATTGCCGGTCCAAACTGGTCACATTGCTGGATTCCATTCTCCAAACTTAGCTATTCTAGACAAAAATAAAAGATTAGGCTTGCCATAGGAGTCTACATATATAGCTCTATTACCTAGCTCCGGCTCACGGTTTCTAATACAGTCACTCAAGTACGATCTGACAGAATGTTGGGCAGCTTCAAAGCCTCCCTTTGTAGACCCATCTGAACAGGTCTTAAATCGCTACCAAGAGAAATTGATTTTGGGGCACACTAACCTTGGCATCTGCCATTAGTTGTTGAAAGCAAAAGAAAATTATTTATTACGATAATCAGAAAAGTCTTCACAGTTTGAGCAAAAATTTAACGTGTGTTTAACAGAATTTGTCTTAATATACATAAATTGATATTCTTCTGTTTATTAATGAGTCAGCATTGAATTAATCCGGAAATTTGATATATTATTCATCGAGTCAAGTGTAGTCATTTAATTTTTGCCACATTATTTGTCAGATCTTCATTGAATTAACACAAGACGCTCGCTGATATACCTCACAGTTACAAGTTGAAATTTCGTTCAATTGGAAGTAGCTCTTTAAATTTACGAGCTAAATTATATTGCAGTGGGAATAGTGTTCTAGGACAATTTGGTCTCAGAACTTCAGTCTCATTTATAATGATTTTATTAAAGAACAATAATAGAAAAAGTTGAAATTATGAATACTGTAATTTTTAGTTCATTTATTAAAAGTGGAGAACATTATTATGATAGGAAACATTAGTAATTTTGACATGTTTTATTAACCGTATTTGTATCATGGATAATCTTGAGTTCTTTTCATTGTTTATTATTCAGTGTCTTACTGACTCTTAATTGCCTATTAAATAGAGGTCTATAACAATAACTTCTTAAACAGGGGATGAATAAAACGCGATACGTTAGTATCATACACACAGAAAAAATTTTCTTTCTCCCAAAGAAAAAAGTCACTTTATATATGCATTAATTAATTATTTTCTTTCTGGTAAAGAAATGTTCTAGTTTTGGGACAAATAAATTTTTTATTCACATATAAGATTTCTTTTCTTTGAGTCAAATAAAAAATACGATTTAAATCTTAGAATTTTCTTTGTAACAAATAAAATTATTTATTTATTTCAAATCTAGGAGTGGTTTAGGAGAAATATTTTATTTCTTCTCCATAAAGAAAACTTTTCATTGAATAGAATAAATGTTTTCTTTGCAATAAATGTATCTTTCTTTAGTATAAATGCATCAAAGATTTAATATAAAGTAATATTTATTTAAACCAATGAATTAGTATCTTTATTTATAATATAAATATTCTTTACATATAATAGAGCTTTCTTTCACTCTAATATAATGTATATTTATTAAAAAGTAATAATTTCTTTTATACTAACAAACTGGTTCTTCTTTCTAAAGACTTACATGCTTCACAATAAATATTTCTTTCTTTTAAGATAGTTTTGTAGATAGATTGAGGAAGAAATAACATAAATGAAGTTTTATATGCAATATATTGAAATAATATAGCAATGAAATTACACTCAGCAGAAGCATAAGATCTTCTTCCCATTCAGAAGATGTATGTCTCCACACATTCACCCTATTCTTGATCTCCTCCAGCTATAGACGAAGCATACCTCCAGAATATATGAACTTGATATTCATCCTCTGTAGAAAAAAAATCACTTTAAATTAACTGTTTCATATTTCATATACAATAATAGATCCTAATGTGTTGAATAAGTTGGCTTAGGTATAGGTAGCTATAACACACCTGAACAGTTGATCAGAAATTTTTGTGTCCTCTTAGAAACTTTTATCCTTTTCAAGACTTTAGAATAAAGTTCAGTGCACTTTCTCCCACTTGTGTGAATATGGTCAGTCTTTTTCTGTAGATATAATGCAGTGAAGTTCCAACTGAAAATAAAAATTAAATGTTTAAACAAAGTTAACTTCATTTCATATAATTTAAAGACATTTACTGCATCAAACATTAAATTTCAGGACTCGGGCAACTTAATTAATTTAAAAGAAATTGAAAGCAAATGAATTATTTCACTATTTGTTAAAGAGGTTTTTAAAATATCCCATATTCTACAGAGGACTAAGAGGAAATATAAGTTATATAACTAATCTCAATTGTGACAATTTCCCCAACTAATAGAGTATGAGAATCCTAGCCAAGTAATTGCCAATAATTTGGTTAGGATGAATAAATCTGGAGAGCTTCTCTGCATCAGCATCAGTGTGATATTTAACTATTATCATTGATTTTTGATTTTGGGAGCTTATGATTCCAATATTAATCATATAAACACAAAAAAGGAATCTCTGCGATTGTGAACACTTTACCAGTTTCAACAGATTGGCTTAGAAATTCATAAGAATTAGGTATCTTCAAATTTTCAAATATAAATTAGATCTTATCAAATCATTAATAGCCTTATAAGTAGCTATTAGGTAGAAGTTTAGGAGCAATAGATAACTAAATTTATATTGATTCAATAGTAAATAGTTTTTTTTTTTCCTTTGTACACATATCCACCCATTTTCAATTCAAAATTTTATTTTATATAGGTAACTTGGGAGCTAAAATAATGAAATTTCAGATTTTTTAAATTATCACTAAGTTTAGAAATATACCACCCTGCTCTGAATAATGTGACCCTATGACTTTTGGTGATTTAAATTTGTGATAGTTACCTACTCTCAGATGAAAATTCAAAAATTATCACTGATTATCTCTCTGAAATTTTGAGTATATAAAAATTCCTTCAGCTAAATTAATGGTAACATAGGATTCAATTAAAGATATTCTTCAATGGTTCTAAAATATCCCTAAGGTATTGTTTAGGTTCACCTCAGAAACTCTTTGAAAAATGTTCCATATTTTGCAGACTGGCACTTTGAAACACTGGAGCCACAATCTTAACTGAACTCTAGTTAGCCTAAGTTAGGTAGTTAACAAACTTTAAGTCATTACATACAATATATTGAATAATTGATAGTACTACTAGTTAAGGTAAACATTACAATAAGAACAAATAGCGATTAGGTATAGGTAGCTTAGGTTAGATAAATAAACAATAAGAGTAGGTAGGGCTGGGATATAAAACTACCTACCTAACTTATTTCAGGCGCAGTGAGATAGATTTTCAGTTAAGTTGTAACTTACGTTAGCCTAGTTCATTACTAAAGGGTAATGAAAGGAAGAAGTCACCTATGAAATAGCATTAAAATTTCTCAAGTAAATAGGTAGCAGGACACTGTGAACCTATGAATACCTAGTTACCAGGATTAACATTTATAATTAAAGGAAAAATGCTGACCAAGTTCTAAAAACTATGCTTTGCCAACTAATAATTCAGTATAATTAATTATATAAATAAATGAAAATATCTAATTTATATACGAAAGGATTCATAACTGAGCAACTAACTGAGAACCTACCTTGATCACTTCAACGAACTTAATGATATGACGCTCACTTCAGAAAAGCCCGCGAAAATTTCAAAGCAATATTTCGATTTGAGACAATAACTGAACAGATTTGTAACAAAGAAATATTCGACTCATCAGAGAAAAGCTTTAAGAGAAATGAATAAAAGGTTAATAGGAAAGAAATATGCATCAAAATGCATCCAAAGAAAGCTACTTTCTTTAATCTAAAGCTCTAGTAACACTTTCAACCAAAGAAAATAAATTAAAGAAGATAGTTTTTCTTTAAAATATGCTTCGATTTCTCTGTGTGTAGAATGTAATCACGAATTCTGCGCTACACTTATCAATTGTAATCTTTGATAAGTGTTATTTAACCTTAGATTTGAGCAGAAAATTCGGTCTGATGTTTAAGTATAAACTTATCAGTTAGATGTATAAGAGAGTGTGCCGCCACCCGATCTACCCTGCCAGATTATTATTAATCATGAGACGTGCAGTGTAACAACTGAATAAGTGCAATTTATGGTGAAAATTTCAAACAATCTTTAAACCTCAACAAAGATAACAGGAACTAAATAAATATTACTTTGAAACTCTCAACATAAAAAGCTGTATGGTAGTTTGTTGTATCCGTTAGTTTGTTGTACTGCACACTTCATGATTGTACATATAAGGACTCAGCATCGGAGTTCGGAGAGTTGCACGCCCTATTACACACATGTATCATCAGTTTTCGATTTCATAATATATAAATGAAGGTATTAACGCTATACCGCGCTCATAATTAAAAATTTGGTAGGGGTGCTTTACTCTGTTGACTGGGTATTTCTTTTTCATTGCAGGACCAAAAGTTTAGTGACCGTATCTTCCAGACCAAAATTTCACTGACTGAAATCTCCGGCCACCATATGTAACATATGTGAAATACTTCCAAAGGCAGAACCTTACCTTTTCCCTCTGTAACTTCCAATTCGGGACTCTGTAACATGAAATGAAGGGAACTCCCCCATGTATACTATGTCACTCTGACAAGACTACAATGTTGAAAACACTCTTACTTTCTTTTTAACACAGTGATGGGATAACTGATGCGGATCTGTGAGGGAAAATCTTTGCTCTGCAAAATCAAACCTCTCTAAAGGACCCCTAAATTATTCTAAAAGAAATCTTATATTGAATTTTGTTTGTTTACAAAATATTTCAGAATATTGGTAATAAATTTTTGATATATATAAATATTAAATTTTGATTTGAAAGATTGCAATTCAAAGTTGAATAATAAGCAACAAAGTTTCCTATTTATTCGAAAGTACCACCCTTATTACGAACTACAGCTTTTAGCCTAGGAACAAATGCATCGCAAGTGATACGTATTTATTATTGTGTAATTGCTTCTCATTCCATTAGCGAGTTCTTTGTTAGACACTAGAGAGAAGTGTGAGGAGTAGTTGAGTCCCTTGTCTTCAAAGGAAAGGTCTGGAATCCTTGCAGACCTCATCAGGCCACCAAGTTGGGAAACATGTCTTCAGCTATCTCATTAAGAATGTTGACCAATTCTTTCAGCTCTCATTCTCTCATGTTGATCAGCACATGACCTTTCAGCAGTGTATTGATTTTGTTTTCAGTTCTTCTTTCATCAATCGGAACATTGAAGTTTAACAGAAACTGACTTCATTAGCCAATTTACGATGAGATCAATGTGGGTTTAGAGGCAACTTCTACCAGGTGATTTTGATAAGTTTTTTTAGTTCGTATGCCTCTTTTACAACCTCGTCCTTAATTGTAAGAGGTTAAACCAGTCTCATGAACAATTTTTCATAATATTGAATTATTCATTATCTACTTCTTTGTATTGATGAATTAGTGTCACTTTCTTTGCGGATCTTGATATTTCGATCTACAATCATGTTACAGAGTATGAGTTTGGAATCTAGAAGCCTGGAATAGGAATATTACGATACAAGCCTCAGGGCAGAATGAATGATTCATTCTATACATAACACTTTAAATCTGAACTCCACTTGGCATAGCTTCAGTGGGTTTGAAAATTGCAAATATAATATTTTCATTATTATAAGCTTTTTATTTTGATTTCAACATTTTTCCTTTCCCCTTTGCTGAAGAAATGTGTATACAGTGACTATTTTCTCTGATAGTACATCATCACAGTGACTCTTTTCTCTGATAGTACATCATCACAGTGACTCTTTTCTCTGATAGTACATCATCACAGTGACTCTTTTCTCTGATAGTACATCATCACAGTGACTCTTTTCTCTGATAGTACATCATCACAGTGACTCTTTTCTCTGATAGTACATCATCACAGTGACTATTTTCTCTGATAGTACATCATCACAGTGACTCTTTTCTCTGGTAGTACATCATCACAGTGACTCTTTTCTCTGATAGTACATCATCACAGTGACTCTTTTCTCTGATAGTACATCATCACAGTGACTCTTTTCTCTGATAGTACATCATCACAGTGACTCTTTTCTCTGATAGTACATCATCACAGTGACTCTTTTCTCTGATAGTACATCATCACAGTGACTCTTTTCTCTGATAGTACATCTTCACAGTGACTCTTTTCTCCTTAGTACACAATATATTTTTATACATTAATAAGATATTACTGTAGATCTGAGAAGAGAATTATAATCTCACTCCAAAGAGGAATTTCTCCTCCAAACAATTGCAACTACGAGGGTTATAACATCATTTGTCAAGTGCTTTTTGTGGGCAAATCTTCTCTCGCTGATCTTCTAACTAATCGTTAGAGTGTAATCGGATCCACGGTATTAAGGTACGCGCTGCAAAATTATCTTGACTTCAGATTTGGAGAAGTGTTTCAAAGCGAATATAGATCAAAAATTAGAATAATTCCTAAAGAACATATTGGGTAAAGGTATTATTCAGCAGTTGTGAATAAAGAGTCTAGGTGGTAGATAGATCCTTTATCTGATATGACTAATTATAATTCTAGTTATTACGAAAATTATTAACCTAATCTGTACAATTTTGGTGAATGAATATTTGTCAAGTCGTACACACATTGCTCATTAATAATTTTCTTGCTATGAAACTTTTTAGTAAAATATTAACTTCACCGTAATTCAGTCTTTATTTATTGATTAACATTTTAAAGATAAGTACCGAAGAACGATTGTGAATATTTATCATAATAAATTATTTGCATTAAAATATCTCTGAAGGGCGCTTATCAATTGTTATCTTATCATGGGAGAAATATTGACAAAATATAATGTTGATGTCTGTTGTATGATAAATCTTGAATGGAATATCACGAAAAAATAAATATATATGACTTTAATATCAAATTCTCGAATGTTTTGATATTTCAATGAATTTTAATTTCAATTCTGCAATAGAATTGAATTATTTATTGGATATTACTGGTCTCTCATACATTGAGAATTGGTATGTTTCTTTTGTTGGTTCTTTTCAAGCCAAGCATTTCTGATAGCATTTCAGTGCTTGGAATTGAAAGCAAACATCACAATAGCCAAGCAATGACTAGCAAAGAGATTTCATATTTGATAGAAAGATGGCATTTGCTTCTCACTGCTATTGAACATATCAGAAGTAAGACTGCGTAAGTTCTGAAATCATCTCAGAGTGTGAAAGAAGAACTGCTAAATAAATTATTAGAGAGACAAGTGTACGGATTGGTATGACCTGTAAACTCTCTTTGAATTTATAGAGTTTGGAATTATTTAAATTATATAATTTGAAATAAATCAATGGTGAAGTGGAAACACCTAAGTATATCAATATTCCCATATTATTTCATTTGTATTTTAGGAGAATGATACCTCACGTTGTAGTAATGATACCGATTGCAAGCATATATTATTAAATTTTTAATAAAATCTCCCCCGCCATAGAGTAGTTTATCATAACTCTGCCCCCGACACTCAAGATGTCTGCAAGAAAAAGAAAATATCGAGATGAGTACCTGCAGTATGGATTCACAGGAATTACTGATAATGATGGTGAGAAACCCATATGTGTCATCTGTGAGAAAGTCCTGTCAACAGAAAGCTTGAAACAGAATAAATTACTGAAGCACTTTGAAAAATTTCATGGGAACTTTCACAATAAGACTCTTCACAATCTTAGAAGACTTGCTGAAAATATTAAATATAAATATAAGGAAAATGAGAATTCAAATAGAATAATTGAAACATCATACAAAATTTCTTAAAAAACTGCAAAAAAAGACACAATTGGAGAAGATCTAACAAAACCTTGCATTTTGGAAGCAGCTGCTCTGATGCTGGGCCAAGATGCAGAGACTGAAATGAAGAAAATATCTCTCTCGAATACCACAATTCAATGTAGAATACAAGATATGAGTGTGGATATCTTATCACAGCTTATTGCAGCTCTGCACAAAACTTCATGGTTTGCTCTTCAATTTGATGAGTCGACAGACGTTGCTCAGTGTTCCCAACTCATTGCATATGTGAGATATGTGACTGATGAGAACATCCGTGATGATTTTATTTTGCAAATGCTTGAAAACAAAAACGAAAGGTGAAGATGCATTCGAAATATTGAATATTTTCTTTATGGCCTACAACCTTGAGTGGACAAAATCAAGTTGCTGAGTGTACAGATGGCGCACCTGTCATGATTGGAGGCAGGTCAGGACTTACTTCTAAAATTACTGCTATTGCTCCTCGCATGAAATTCACACACTGTTTCATCCACAGATATGTCTTGGTGATTGAACTTCTTCCTGAAAATTTTGAGGTTATTATCTCTTAGACACTCTTCACCATTAATTTCACTAACTCAAGTTCAAATTTTCCGTGACAAAAACGCTTTACTCACAATTGCTATATAGATCTTTATTGGATAGCTATTTGAACATATTTTGCAAATAACGTTGAGATTCTGGTTGCTAAATTATCTCTATGTCTTTGTTTACTCTGACCTCTTGATTTGACTGCAAAATAGCGTGTGTATCGCCTCTACCAGGTACAGTTTTATCGTAACGATTTTCTGCCGTGACATCTCCATTGGTAAATTTAAGATAGCGTGACAGCCCTGACCATGATGAGGTTCTTTACTTATTATTACTCAAATAGAAACCCTATAATTATAATGCACTCACGAATAAAGATAATAATAACTCTTGAGTGCATCTTGTGACAACAGCAGATAAAACGAAACTAATTTCACATGGAAACGAGAAAGAAGAAATCACTGAGTCGTTAATAAACGAAACAAACCAAGCATTAGATTTTAAATGATAATATTAAGGTGAGTTTTTATGCTCTATACCTTTTAAAGTTTTAGTTGATCCAAGTGAAATAATATTTGATCCAAATGAAATAATATTTGATCCAAATGAAATAATATTTGATCCAAATGAAATAATATTTGATCCAAATGAAATAATATTTGATCCAATTGAAATTGAATTTGATCCAAGTGAAATAATATTTGATCCAATTGAAATTGAATTTGATCCAAGTGAAATTAAATTTGATCCAATTGAAATTGAATTTGATCCAATTGAAATTGAATTTGATCCATGTGAAATTGAATTTGATCCAAGTGAATGAAATAATATTTGATCCAAATGGAATTGAATTTGATCCAAGTGAAATAATATTTGATCCAATTGAAATTGAATTTGATCCAAGTGAAATTAAATTTGATCCAATTGAAATTGAATTTGATCCAATTGAAATTGAATTTGATCCATGTGAAATTGAATTTGATCCAAGTGAATGAAATAATATTTGATCCAAGTGGAATTGAATTTGATCCAATTGAAATTGAATTTGATCCAAGTGAAATAATATTTGATCCAATTGAAATTGAATTTGATCCAAGTGAAATTAAATTTGATCCAATTGAAATTGAATTTGATCCAAGTGAAATAATATTTGATCCAATTGAAATTGAATTTGATCCAAGTGAAATTAAATTTGATCCAATTGAAATTGAATTTGATCCAATTGAAATTGAATTTGATCCATGTGAAATTGAATTTGATCCAAGTGAATGAAATAATATTTGATCCAATTGAAATTGAATTTGATCCAAGTGAAATTAAATTTGATCCAATTGAAATTGAATTTGATCCATGTGAAATTGAATTTGATCCAAGTGAATGAAATAATATTTGATCCAAGTGGAATTGAATTTGATCCAATTGAAATTGAATTTGATCCATGTGAAATTGAATTTGATCCAAGTGAATGAAATAATATTTGATCCAAGTGAAATTGAATTTGATCCAAGTGAAATTGAATTTGATCCAATTGAAATTGAATTTGATCCAAGTGAAATAATATTTGATCCAAGTGAAATTGAATTTGATCCAAGTGAAATAATATTTGATCCAAGTGAAATAATATTTGATCCAAGTGAAATAAAATTTGATCCAAGTGAAATAATATTTGATCAAAGTGAAATAATATTTGATCCAAGTGAAATAATATTTCATCAAAGTGAAATAATATTTCATCAAAGTGAAATAATATTTAATCCAAGTGAAATATTATTTGATCAAAGTGAAATAATATTTGATCCAAGTGAAATAAAATTTGATCCAAGTGAAATAATATTTGATCAAAGTGAAATAATATTTGATCCAAGTGAAATAATATTTGATCAAAGTGAAATAATATTTGATCAAAGTGAAATAATATTTGATCCAAGTGAAATAATATTTGATCCAAGTGAAATAATATTTGATCCAAGTGAAATAATATTTGATCCAAGTGAAATAATATTTCATCAAAGTGAAATAATATTTGATCAAAGTGAAATAATATTTAATCCAAGTGAAATATTATTTGATCAAAGTGAAATAATATTTGATCCAAGTGAAATAAAATTTGATCCAAGTGAAATAATATTTGATCAAAGTGAAATAATATTTGATCCAAGTGAAATAATATTTGATCAAAGTGAAATAATATTTGATCAAAGTGAAATAATATTTGATCCAAGTGAAATAATATTTGATCCAAGTGAAATAAAATTTGATCAAAGTGAAATAATATTTGATCCAAGTGAAATAATATTTGATCAAAGTGAAATAATATTTGATCCAAGTGAAATAATATTTGATCCAAGTGAAATAATATTTGATCAAAGTGAAATAATATTTGATCAAAGTGAAATAATATTTGATCCAAGTGAAATAATATTTGATCAAAGTGAAATAATATTTGATCAAAGTGAAATAATATTTGATCCAAGTGAAATAATATTTGATCAAAGTGAAATAATATTTGATCAAAGTGAAATAATATTTGATCCAAGTGAAATAATATTTGATCCAAGTGAAATAATATTTGATCCAAGTGAAATAATATTTGATCCAAGTGAAATAATATTTGATCCAAGTGAAATAATATTTGATCCAAGTGAAATAATATTTGATCAAAGTGAAATAATATTTGATCAAAGTGAAATAATATTTGATCCAAGTGAAATAATATTTGATCAAAGTGAAATAATATTTGATCCAAGTGAAATAATATTTGATCAAAGTGAAATAATATTTGATCAAAGTGAAATAATATTTGATCAAAGTGAAATAATATTTGATCCAAGTGAAATAATATTTGATCAAAGTGAAATAATATTTGATCAAAGTGAAATAATATTTGATCCAAGTGAAATAATATTTGATCAAAGTGAAATAATATTTGATCAAAGTGAAATAATATTTGATCCAAGTGAAATAATATTTGATCCAAGTGAAATAATATTTGATCAAAGTGAAATAATATTTGATCCAAGTGAAATAATATTTGATCCAAGTGAAATAATATTTGATCCAAGTGAAATAATATTTGATCAAAGTGAAATAATATTTGATCCAAGTGAAATAATATTTGATCCAAGTGAAATAATATTTGATCCAAGTGAAATAATATTTGATCAAAGTGAAATAATATTTGATCAAAGTGAAATAATATTTGATCCAAGTGAAATAATATTTGATCAAAGTGAAATAATATTTGATCAAAGTGAAATAATATTTGATCAAAGTGAAATAATATTTGATCCAAGTGAAATAATATTTGATCCAAGTGAAATAATATTTGATCAAAGTGAAATAATATTTGATCAAAGTGAAATAATATTTGATCAAAGTGAAATAATATTTGATCAAAGTGAAATAATATTTGATCAAAGTGAAATAATATTTGATCAAAGTGAAATAATATTTGATCCAAGTGAAATAATATTTGATCCAAGTGAAATAAAATTTAATCCAAGTGAAATAATATTTGATCAAAGTGAAATAATATTTGATCCAAGTGAAATAATATTTGATCAAAGTGAAATAATATTTGTTCAAAGTGAAATAATATTTGATCCAAGTGAAATAATATTTGATCAAAGTGAAATAATATTTGATCAAAGTGAAATAATATTTGATCCAAGTGAAATATTATTTGATCCAAGTGAAATTGAATATTTCATCATTCCGATATTTCACATTTTGCTACCATTATGAATTGTTTCAATATTCTTAATTCATACATTTATAAAATCACCCTATATTTTAATACCGTGTGTCTCTGTCTGTTGGTTGTTTGCATGAAAAATGTTCTCCTTTAACATTTAAGATACGATATAAATACATTAAAAAATTGGTTGTCAGGATAAAAAAAAAATCCGAATAACAGGAAAAATATTAGTATCAAATATCTGGAATACAGTAAATTAGAGATGGAAAAAAATACAAGAAACTAAAAAATCTGACACACAAAAATCATGAGAAAAGGATACACAAAAAAGGCGGGGTTTCAAAAACAAATGTGGAAATCCCGCATTTTTCTGAAATCTCGAATTTTTTGAGATCTCGCATTTTATTGGGAGATACTGCATTTTAAAAATCCCGCATATTATTGAAAACTCGCCTTTTTCTCGGAAAACATGCATTTTTGTAAATCACGTTTTTTGTAAATTTCGTACTTTTCGAAATCCAGCACTTTTTTAACTCCCGCATTATTCTAAATCCTTATTTCTTGCAAATCCCGTTATTTTGAGGTTTCGATATTTTTGAAATCCCTCTTTTTTCAAATCTCGCCTTTATTTAAATACTTCATTTTTATTTGAATATTGAAACCATTTCATTGGATTAAATATTATTTCATTTTGATCAAATGGAAATGTAAAAGGTATAGTTATTTCATTAACTTGTATTGTTTTTATCTAATAATAAGACTGTTGAATGGTACTGTATAATGTTCCTGAGAAGAGTAAATCCCATTTTTTTTCGGTTATAGTACAAATTCTCTATTACGAAATCCTGTAGAGTGAAACGGTTCTAGGAATTTTCGCCGTGGGAAAATTCGCCGTCGGAATTTTCACCGATGGAAAATTCGCCGTTAGGAAAATTTGCCGTGAGGAATATTCGCCGTGAAGAAGAAATTATAGAGGACATAACTATTCCAATACCTATAGGTATTCATGAAAAATATTGATAATTGATAATATTGATAAAATAATATAATTTGTTAAATAACTAGGTTTCGTATATTTGATACCGAATTCGGAAACTGTGTATTGACGATAATCTGCGAAATTAACCCTAATTTGAGAGCTTATAAAATCCATTAGTATTATAGTTTCCAGTTGATTTGATAAACTTTCACTATGAAATAATAGTAGAATAACATCTCTCGGTCATGTCAAACATATGTGAACACATGTACAGTGTTCTCAAGACTCAATATCAAGCTTTTTCACAACAGTATGTATTTCATACGGTATTTGAGTGATTACCTTATATGACTAAAAAAATTGATAATTTTACATTTTTTTATAAGAATTTATAATTGTAAATATTAATTGTAGGTGATTATGTAATATTGTATATCTGATAAAACTAAAATTACTAAAAATTTGTGGGGCGAATCTTCAATAATAAAGTCCTGTATAGTGATCCATCCCGTTATTTAGAGTCCTAAGTAATGATATACCCTGAAAAATGATTTTATTTTAAAGCAAATATTCTATGTAATCTGCCATAAAATGCCAGTCTACTACGCATTACTTATTCTCTTATAATGAAGTCAGCTCCATATAGTGACCTAGTTTAGTTTTAGTTCATTATAGAGCAGTTCGACTGTATTTTCAACTCTTTCAAATTTTAGTTCTGTACCCAAAGAGATTTTAAAATTTCTACAAACATTACAATTAGTGAAAGTATCTTTTTTGAAAAATGAAATTAGTAAATTTTCAACATACACAACTTTCTTTGACGACTGTGACTAGAGTACATAGCTTGTATCAGAAATATAAACCATATGTAATTGTAAAATGTACCTGCAATAATTTGTTTATAATATTTGATTGTTTCACATTCTTTGCGATATTTTCATATGCAGTAGCATATTGATTACTAGGATATAAATTCCAATGGTTTCATTCACATTACATAATTTTCTATAAGTTGGCTGGGAGTTATATCACCCATAAATCACTTTAACTACCATAATTTCAAGACTGCAGTAAATTCTGCATATCTCTTTATTGACTCGATATATGTTTGATATTGCTGTTTACATATTTTATATATGGGCGACGTATATTACTAAGGTTCTGTAGAAAACTCCAACATTTATAGTTTATATTTAAACAAAGTTTTTCTCCCAAGTTTTTTCTCCTACGGTTAAATACAAACCAGAGTTGTGGAAAGTACAAAGTTTGTGCAACTCTTACTGCACATTTTAAAAATACATAGAGAAGCTGTTCAATAATAGAATAACAGGGGAATCGAAATAGGCAACCAATAATGTAAACATCGTAGACACTGATGGAAAATACTGAGAGATCTCATGCATACCTAATGTAAAGAGAAGTTACATTGCAATAATGAAAGTCATTGTGAATATTCCATTTGCTGAGAAGAAAGTTATGGTGTGAATGGGAGAATAAGAGCTGATTCGACTAAATCTTGTAACATTTTCTCTCTGACTAGACTGTAACAACCTTGACTATAGATATACAAACCATGTTTTTTTTCGTTGCCTTTTCCTGATGAGTCAAAGGGAGAGTGCGGCTAAAAATGAACTATTACTATTAAGTTTTTTATGCAATCAGCACATTCATTTTGTGATATGACATAACTAATTTCTTAATTGAAATAATTCTTATCAAATAAATATTATTTTATATGGGAAAGCGCCATTTTGAGATAAATAGATAAAGCTTTTCACAAGTCATTGTCGCCATCTTGTTGTCAAACTGTCAAAGTAATTTGACAGTTTGAAAAATATTGTAAGACTATTTGCATATTGAAGATTTGCATAAGATCAATGCAAATCTTAGAAGCGTTGTGACGCAACACTGTGTTATTTGTATTTGAATTGTCATGTTAACATGCTTTAGTCAGTGTATCGCCATGCGTAATTCCTTTTCAAATTCTCCGTTTGTTTTTGAAGCGATAGAAATGTGTGTCATATTTACACATTGCATTAGTTATAAGTAATTGCATACATAACTATTTGGATATGAAATAAAATTCCACAATAAGAAGAGCCAAAATAAAATTGTACTTTGAAGGGTGCATTGACAATATTATTGGGCCCAAGACAATTGAGTGCAGGTCACTTTGGCCCCACGATTATTGATTGGGCCTAAAACTATTGAGTCCAAATCAATTGGGTCCAAACGATTTATTAACAATAGAAGGATTGTTAATACGCTGAACTTGTATCTTTACTTAATCTTTCAATTTCTATAATTTGATAATCATTTAATCAGACATAATCTTTTTAATCTTGTACACTGTTCATTAGAAAGAAATGCTATTTAAATTTATGGTCATGTTATTCTCGCTAGGAGCTCCAATATAATTATAAACGAATAGCTTTGATGTAAGTCGCTAATATAACTTGTAACTTCAGAACATAACTTTATAACTTGTAACCCAGAGCTATAAATTGTAATTCAGAATATAACTATATGATTTGTACTAAGTTATATAACTTCATGAACTTTGTAAATCAGTTATACAACTTAGAATATTGAGTTCTTTTTCTATAGATAGAATTGAAATTAATACTTAATTAATTTAAAAAGAATTAAGTAAGTACTTCAATTATCCTAATTGAAATACTTAATTAATAGTTAGGAACTTGTAACATTTCTGATCATGTATAGGTTAAACAGGACTCTGAAATAGTATGCTTAAATTTGGATGTTTATTAGTAAATCAGGTTTCACTAAAATGAACTATTAGTAAATCTGATCGATCTATATGTTAATCGTATAGAAAGCCATTACCACTAGCGTGTTAAATTTGAATAATGCATTGTGTGTTATTTCTATCTGCAGTGAGTAGAAAAACATCTTTGAAAAGTACTATCAGTACCTTAACAGAAGTTTATTCACTCACTGGAAGGTTGGACTCTCCAGTTCACTCTTTAAATACCATTGACACCTAACTAAAGTGTTCATAGTTCGCGATGGTCTCTTGAAGACTGGTTGGTCGGACCAAGTCTGGTCGGACTTGTCCATCCACGGGTTTCGTGAGTTGGCAACTCAGACCCTTGTTTATTTTAAACCCTTAAGTTTACTCAACCGCTAGTTTATTTAAAACTTGTGTTGTGTTATTTGAAGACTTGTGCGTAAGTCTTAGAACTCTGTACTATTCGAACTTTAATATAAGTACACCCATGTAAAACTTCCTTGTGTTTAATTTACTTCCTAAAAACTTTTACCGTTTAGTCATTTGTCAGTTTAATAGAATTCAATCAATTACCTCCAAGTCTCTTCAAGTTAAGAAATACAAATAATTGTTAAAGAACCCGGAGACTTATTTTGCCCTATGGGATAAGTTTATTAACAAGCCTCATCTACTTAGAAAATAGGTGATAATTTACTATCAATCCCATAGGAAAAGGGCAATTTAATATTGGCATCTTCAAACGGTCTTGAAGAAAAGAGGGAGGAAAAAAGAGGTTAGAATCTATTAACGAAAAGAACTGACTTAATATAAATGGTTTAAAGATTTTAGAGAAGTAAAAGGAAAGTTGGAAAGACAGTGTATCCAGTGATAAAAAGGGTACAAAACCAGAACTATGAAACCCTAGTGTTATACAGTGTTAATCACTAGGTAAGCATTGAATGAAATGCGAGTGAACTAGCCAATCACACTCCTTCCGATAAAAGGACATTACGGGAGCAACTCTACAATGCCGATGGGAGAACACACTCTTCCATCACATATGGGAGAACACACCCTTTCAACTCACATACGGAAGTCCTGCAGCACTTCATAAAAAAGGAAGGATAAGCAACAGAAAAGATTCACATGACATGTGAAAAGTATTCTAATAACTAATAACATTTTCAAGAAATACCGATGTAAAGTATTTCAGTGTTATACCAGTGTGAAAAATAACACTAGTGTTAAAGTGCTACAACCACTCCTTGTGCTAAAAAAGAAGGAGGCAGCGTAAAAATTCGTTAGTTACGCTAGTAACGCGCTGTTACCTGCGTACTATCAGCTCTTCGGGTACTAGTGGCAAGAAAAACTGGTACGGCGACAAAGCTACTTTTGTCGTGATAAACTCACTCTTAAATAAAAAACGAATTAAAGTAAATTAAATCGTCTCATCACTTTCGGAGAAGTGACTGAAATTACTTTAACTGAGTGACGAATTATTTTCTTCTTCATCAAATAAAGTTGGGAGCCCTACTCCATATACTGAATAATAGTATAATAATGACATCGCGACAGAAACTCACTTTTACCTGGCAGTAATCACCCAAGGGATTACGAAGGAAAGGCAGTAAGAAGAGGACAAGAAACAGCGCAAGTAGAAAAAAGGAGAGCTACGAGGCAATACTTCATGAAATCTACAATCTAAACGGGAGAACAGAAGAAATCGAATGACTCCAGAAAAAGGGAGAGTTACGAGGCAGCTCTACTATTCCCGTAAACAGGCAGCTAAACAACAAGGCAAACTACTAGGTGATGCTATTTAACTAATTAACCTAAAGTTAATATATTGTAATGAATTTTGTGTCTGGAATATAATAATGTCTACTTATATTTTTGTATTGTGAATTTTTATATTGTCTTTATTAATCTTTACTAATTATTAATCTTTACAGTGTATATTGAAAGGTTTGTTAGATAAAGTAGTATGTAATAAAGAATGGCTTCACCAAAATACGACACAAATAGTTACAACCTGCCACAAAGGTTCTAGTAATATAAAGTGTAGTTATGACACTACATTCCTGGGGGAATGATAGATTTATATCATAGTCTCAAATAGTGGAGTAAAAAGTAGTGTCAAAGACCAGTAGCCTCAAATAGCGCAGTTAGTAGTAAAGTAAGATGATATGACAATTTTAGTCAATGCGTATCATTTAAAGGTAATAAACTTTTAACAGATATAATTGAATCTGGGAATATATTAATTGCATAGAATATTTTAGATGTGTCGGGATAGTGAAAACTATTTACATTTTGACAGGCTAATAATACCATGTATTTCAGTACTTTTATAATCATCTGACTGAGAACGACATTTAAATCTAATTTATTTTGCATAATTATTCTATAAGTAAAATCTTTGAAAACTAATGGAACGTATGTTTCAGAAAGTGAAAGTTGTATAAAATGCGCGAAGATTGCAAATACTTGTGGAAAGTACGTTATATAACAACCTAACTGTTGATGGCCTATAAAAGGCGAAGTATAATTATAATAAATAATTATAAAAGAAATCCGAAATTCGTATATAAGAGCTTTCGAAGAAACAAAGAGTGATAGTTCAATTGATGAGAACGAACTTGAAAATACTATTTTAAAGTATTAAGTAAAAACACATTAGAACAATGTTTAAATGAGCTAATACGTATAGTTGCAAATATATTAGTATTAACCTGTATGCTCATAAATAGAGATACAGATGGAATATGTAACTGTTTATTCACCGATAAGGAGAATAAAAATATTCCAAGTTGATGATATTAAATGGGTCTTATAACCTGTGAATTTGTCATGTAAATAACCAATGGTGAACTTGGTAAAGTAACGATATACCTATTTATATGAACTAAGTATTTTCCATATTTTTAGTACTGGAATGGAAGTAATTAACCCATTCTCGTATTTCATTAATTTTGCATATTTTAATGAAATGATATTTATTGTTTGTGGCTTAAAAAGCAATAACGTCGATAAAAATATTTGGAAATTATAAATTACGCTGTTTTGTTTAGTAGGTAATATCAAGAGAAAGTGATATCGAGAGAAGTTGATATCATAGAAACGGTTATATCATATAGAAATATACCGAAAGTACAGTCACGAATGTGAATATCTGACTATAGGGTCAAAACATCCTTTAAGTCAGTGAAAGTCAAATGAGTTGTCATATTATAAAATATAGACGAGGTTTCAGGTAAAACCGCAAATACCTAAGATACAACATTGAGTTGTGATATTATAAAATATAAAAAGGGTTTCAGGTAAAACCGTAAATACCTAAGATACAACATTGAGTTGTGATATTATAAAATATAAAAAGGGTTTCAGGTAAAACCGCAAATACCTAAGATGTGCATGTATTGTACATATATGACGAAATCATACCTAATTTTCAGGGATGAAGTCAATAGATAATTATAATGTCAATTTATATTTATAAAAATAAACAAGGTTTCAGGTAAACCGGAAATACCTATGATATGCACGTAACGTACATATGTAACGAATCATACCTAATTTTCAGGGATGAAGTCAATTGATAATTATGATGTATTCCTATTCAAATAGTAATAATCGCAGTGTTTGAAAAAAGAACCTGTCAATCGTTTCAGTGATTAAAGATAATCGAGTCAGATTAAGATATAACGTAAATATTAAACTCAGATGTATGACTCAGTATAAAAAGAGTGAAACAGATTTAAAGATTGACAAGGAATGATATAGATATATATATATCTTGAATATTTAAATGACTATTTTGATATTAATATTGTATATTAAATATTTTTGATGAGATTTAAAGTTACCTAGAGGTTAATACTGCTTAACCATAGTTAATGTAATATCGGGTAATATGTGGTAACTAGAGGGGAAAAGTAGGTTTGATACTAAATAATCAATATGTGATCTGGTTTCAAACTATATTCCTGTAATAATTAAAAGTAAGAAATAATTGATTTGATTAAAGGTTATTGTTTAACGTAATTAAATAATTATATTCTTTAACGTAAAATCTCCAGTAACTCAATAATGAACGAACCAACGATATAAGAAAGATTCAACGCAGTTTACGTATATTGAGTATATATTGAGTATAAATAATTATCCGTTAAATAAGAAGTTGTTGTAAATATTCCAGTGACGAATAATAACTTAAAATAATCACATAGGTGATTAGTTCATATGAACGAAATAATCGTATAAAAAACGATGTGAATTCAGACAATTGTATTTGTCAGACGATAATTCTGAGAAAGAAAATACTATAAGAGCAAAGATTTGCTGAATTTTATAATTAAATTGTAAGACTTGATTTGAATAGTGAATTAAATGCAAGCAATCGAACATAAATGTATAAGAGATAAAACAATTATCTTAAGACTATTTTTCTATTAATAAAGTATAAAATATAGCAAACGTTATATATATAAAAATATAACTTAACGTAAAAATATAACGAAACTTGATTTTATAATAGTTGACTAGTAAAAAGTCAAGACTAAACGTAATCTTGAAGGAAGCGATGTAAATTCTCAAGTGGGAAGTTATTGTCAACAGAGCTATTAAAATTAGTCGAGGTGGTACAGTCAGTAACACTATAGTTGACGATAGCAAGGATATAATATGAATAAAATAATGAGTATTATATGGAGAATAAAAGATATAGGAATTAATGTGATTATTCCAGTAGGTTACTGAGAACTAATAATTAATTATTTAATTAATTATTTGATAAATAAATGAGTTTGAAAGAGAGCTCTTGATGATTTCTTTTAATGATAACTGTAATGTTTGATAAATAAATGAGTTACAGGTTCTTCGTCGAAATAAAATCATGGAATTAATGTCATGAAATAAGTGTAATATCATAATTTAATAATATGATAAATTTGAGGAACTGAAGTAATATAAGTTATTACTTGTGTGGGAATTAGAACCTGTAAGAACAATGTATGAATAAGAATTAATAGTTATTTATAATTAAATGACATGCAGTAAATCAATCTACTGTTCTCTATGAACTGTATTGTAATACAATCCAAGATGTAGCAGGAACTAATATTTGAAACACCATAACAAATGGAGAGTTTAACGAATGATTTGAATGATAACAAGATACGAAGCAAATATTTCAATTAATATTATTTCACATTTAATTTGAATTCTTTTATTTATAATAGAAGTGTAATATTTTATGTTGAATTTTTGATTTTCAAGATGATAAATAAATATGTTTGTACTTGTTAATTAAAATAAAGATACTGAATTCTTGATATATAAATTTAGGAATGAATTCTAAATAAATAGTCGAATATTATTGAATGTATAATGAACAATGAAAACGTGCAATATAATATACATGTACTCAAATTCTAATGTTTATGTACAATGATATATAAAATAATTGCTGAAAAATATAGTTCGTTAAAACTTTTATATATGATAATATATAAATATATAACCATTCTGTTATGAAGGAAATGTTTGAATCAATCTTAAGGGGAACATTCTATTTATTCCTCTCAGAATGAAGAATAAAGTAGACCCTAAAGAATTTCCAAACATAAGTTAGGCGAACATTCTATTTATTCCTCTCAGAATGAAGAATAAAATAGACCTTAAAGAATTTCCAAACATAAGTTAGGCGAACATTCTATTTATTCCTCTCAGAATGAAGAATAAAATAGACCCTAAAGAATTTCCAAACATAAGTTAGGCGAACATTTCTATTTATTCCTCTCAGAACGAAGAATAAAATAGACTCTAAAGAATTTCAGAATAATCTCAGGGGAACATTCTATTTATTCCTCTCAGAGTGAAGAATGAAATTAGACCCCAAAAAGATTGCAATAATGGATTGAAGTGTAATTAAGTGTGATTATACATGGAATTGTGAGATAAATATATTAGAAAGTTATAAATCAAGATGTATAATTAATTATATGTTGATATTTGAAAAAAGGGGATATTCCTAATACATAAAGAATATTCATTCTAAACTGTAAGGGTAAATATTACTAAGAGAAAACAGTAATTGCAGGTTCAAAGGTCAACCAGAGTACAGTAAATACCCTGAAAAGAAAATCTTCTTTTAAAGAAAAATTTCAAGGGGGAACCGTAATATTTCCAGATTTGTAAAGGAATGAATGTAGTTGATTTTACATGAGTATAAAAGGTGGTTAAAATGAAATCGTAAATAATAAAAGCGATCGAATAGAACGGATTTATTTCATAAAAATAAATGTAACGAGAATTGTAAAATACGTTCATGTTACGTATATGAATTTATTAATTAAACTCAGTATAGCAGTTTAAATGTAATTAAAAAGTTTGAGTTTAAAAGGGACAGTTAAATAATTAAATAAATAATGTATGGATTCAAATAAAGAAAACGTTTGAAAAGTTTAATGATACTGAAATAAGAGTAAAAGGCTCTTTAGTGATAAATGGGAATTACGAAAATATTTTTGAGTATTGAGTTTAATGATAACAAGAATCTTGATGATATTTAAATTATTACTTGAAAAAAATAATGAAATTTAATTCTGTACGAGAATTTATGATTATAAAAGGAACATAACGAAATATAATGAATAGCTAAAAAACGACATAGTTTGTGTTCAATTAATTTCTTTCAATGGTTAGATCAATAACATTAACTCTTCAGGGTAACTACAATATACACTGATGTTTAAAGAAATGTAAATTATATATATATAATGCATTGATGTTTAGTGAAACATAAAATATATATAAATAACTGTGTGTTTGTAAGTTAAGAGTAATTAAGAAAATTATGTTGACTAACACTTATAATTATTGATGAAATGTAATGTAATAGTAGATAAATACTCTATGTAAGATGTAAGTTTCTTGGATAAGCTAGTAAAGTTCACCTGTAATTGCAGAAACACACGTAAAGGAGGCTAACCAAAAGCAATGAACCCCATCCATCTGACGATCTGACGTTATGGGCAAGACATCGGTTGAAGGTGAATTACTTGATTTTACTATGAATTTATCACTATAAGTGAAAATCTTGTAGAGTAACGTAACAATAAAAAGAAACATAACAGTTTTGATTGTGTCCAAGATTTTCATGAACCTAGTTTTAAGTGAAAAATATGTTATATATATAAACTAACCCCTTCTTTACAGTTTTATAATAATAGGAATATGAGGTATATTTTGAAATAAATGTTATGTGAGATATATATTATCAAACTATAATATTACTTGAAGGATTATAACAATACTATAATATTAAAGAATTTTGTAGAATCATTGTACAAAATTTTGGAAATAATTTAAACAATCATGTTTTAGCAATAGTAAAATAGTAATATCCTTCAACTGTAAGTCTAAAAGTAATAGTTAGGTAAAAATGTAAT
>CANNZV010004529.1:0-39608 GCA_947561585.1 Caprella mutica
GTCCATATATAAGTAACATCTGGATCTGTAACGCCTGTTGCTGTTAAAGTTAGATTTTCACCCGCACATAAACTAGTACCAGAAGCTGATAAAGTTGGTACTGTAGGAGCCTCACAATTAGGTTCAGTTACCTCTTGAAAATCTGGCGTTCCATTTCCATCAGAGTCTAAAGGATTTGAAATAGCTCCATCTGTTGCTTGTCCAAATGGATTAACAGTAGGTAATCCTGTTCCAATAAGACCATTTCCGTCTGGGTCTGCATTAGCAATACCACTTTCGATAACATCGTTTATACCATCACCATCCGCATCAAGGTCTCTGAAATCTGCCGCATCTGTTCCATCTGTATTTACTAAAGGAACAAACAGTGTTATATTACCATTTGCATCTACTGTGGCAATACCATTCGCATCCACAGTAATCGGTCCAGTTCCAATAAAACCATCTCCGTCACCGTCTACATTTTTATTTTCAACAGTATCATTAATACCGTCATTATCAGAATCTAAATCATGCCAATCTCTTATCCCATCATTGTCTGTATCTGGCGGTAAGGTAATCACCGTGCCTGTCAATGCAGGATCCATCACCGGAGGCAAACCATCAGAATTTACAGTAGGAACATTTCCATTCCCATCGTCAATTCGTCCATCACCATTGGTATCGTTACCTTGGTACCCACCTTCTATAACATCCAATATTCCATCATTATCTGAGTCTAAATCATGCCAATCTGGAACTCCATCTGAATCCCAATCAATTGGAAGAGGAATTCCTACTCCAGTAATTGCAGGATCAATCAATGGAGCTAATCCATCTGCATTTACAGTAGGAATATTTCCATTTCCATCATCAATACGACCATCTTGATTAGAATCTGAGCTAGCATAACCTGCTTCCACTACATCTAATATTCCATCATTGTCAGAATCTAAATCGTCATGATCAGGAATGCCATCACCATCAAAATCCCACGGACTATAATTAGCTACTGCATCTTGTCCATCACTAGATTCTAAACTTACATAAAAACCATTAGCGCCAAAAACCGAATTTGGCCCATCAATAACACCATTTCCATCAGCATCTGGTTGACCATGTCCTGCTTCTACGAGATCACTAAGACCATCATTGTCAGAATCTAAATCAAAGTGATCAGGCACACCATCTCCATCTGTATCATAAACAGTCAATAACTGGTCACAAATACCATTTCCATCTGTATCATTACAAATGTTCATAACCGCAGGGTCATTAGCATCTTCAAAATTTTGTATACCATCTCCATCATTATCTCCACTTGGATCTATACCATTCGGCAAACAAGCATATCCTCCAGTTGGGTGACAAAATTCTAATAAATCAGGGACACCGTCATTATCGTCATCAATATCTACGATATCAGGAATACCATCATTGTCATGATCACCAGGACTACATTCTGACTCAACGCTGATGACTAGTGAACCAGTACCAAAACTATTGGTTTCAATAAATGTCCATTGATCAAGCATCTTTTCATTACCAAAATCATCAGTATAAGTATAGGCTGTATTCGTAATTAATGGACTTCCTGGGGTTCCACCACCACTTACACCTCCACCAATACTGCTGTGGTCATAATAAAAACTTGAATCGGGGCTATTCGGTCCATTTAGTCTTGTGTAAACAACACCACCTGGGTTATTCTCAATATCTGCCAATAGTAGGTGAACTTCTCCACCTCTAATTCTCAAATCATAACCAAACTGGAAATTTGGATTGGCACCTATAACGTTTCCTTCTCCGTCCCGTCCATCCCAAAAAATGGAGTCTATTCCTAATCCTATATTGTCGTGGATAGAAACATCTACAGCATCATCAAAAGAGCCATTATTGTTAACATCCATTTTAAAAAAAGCTTGTCCTGCCAAATCTGTTCTAAATACAAAATATCCACCAGCTCCTTCTTCAGCGATTAGCTCTCCCTGACAGGGTCCATTTTCAGGTAGTATGCCAAAAAACGTAAATGGCTTGCCTGCTTCATCTACTCCAGATACTTGATTGTATAACCACGTTGTATGTGTATTAGCTACATTAAGGTCGGTTACCGTCCCAAAAGCAGGTAAAGTAGGATCCGGAGGATTAAAGAATATTTTATTATTAGAAATAGCACCAAGATCTTGGGCTTGTGGCTCATACAAATAATTTTCATTTGCATTCCATGTACTAGTATCTAAGGATCTAGTAAAATTTCCTACTGTATTGCCAATAGACACATCTGCTCCAATATTAGCAGACATATATATAGGCACTATATCACCTGTAACTAGTCCTAAATTATTAGAATGAATTGGGAATCCCCAAGGATCAGTATCTGAAAAATCAACTTTATACAAATACCCAAACTCTGTAAGGATATAAAAAGTAGGAGAAGTAGATCGTCCATTAAAATCTAAAATAGATACATATTCATTGGAATATAATCTTCCAGAGACACCAGTTCCTCCATTATTCCCAGCCCCACCCTGTGTGACGGTTACGTCCCACGCTAGTGCAACTCTTTGGTCGAAGTTACTCGTATTTGGCTGATGAACACTTCTCTCCCATGGATCACTATTCAAAAGATCACTAACAAACGCTTCTGCTGAAGGGGTAGGATACCTCAGTCTGACACTCCATACACCTGCTTGTCCTACCGGTACGGAAACAACTCCAGGAATGTAACCATTTTCAGCGGTACCTGTAGGGCCGTTTTCTTCTTGAACATTGTCAAAAATGATTGCAACATTATCTGTACCTCCAAAAGTGGCCACAAGGACTCCATTTGGATTATATACTTCAATGGTACCACCATTAACACCAACGTGGCTCGAACCCACATTGATAAATTCTCCTGCATTCGCATAAACTTTTAATTGTTGTTCTTGCTCGACATTATAAAAAAGTCGATGCCCTGGATAATTTCTAAAATCAATAGACCCCTCTGCAAAAAGAAAGGTATTACCTGCAACTAGCAGCATAATCACCATCAGCATTAGTCGTCTGATAGGAGGAGGGTAAAATAGTCGCTTCATAATCAAATTTGATAGTTTATTAATTTGGATACTTACGTTATGTAATAATTTAGAAATTGATTCTCAATATATTTTTTTGTAGTAAAAAAAATCAGATTCTTAAAGGTCAAGGAAATATATAACTCAAGCTATTTTTGCCTATAGGCAAAAGCCTACACGACTTAAAATGAATTAGTTATCTTATTTACTTTGACACAATTTAAATTTATTCTTATCACATTCCTTTAGTTATAGCCTAGAATTATTTTCGTTAGTTACAAAAAATAAATCTTACCAATTATATTATTCTAATCAATAGAAAAAATAATTTTTTAAATTTTAAATGTGTAAGTAGAGGTAGGTCAGGTGGACCTATTTAGCTTCATTATTATGAAAACAATGATTAATGGGGTTTTCCCTGACTGCTAAATAGTTTATTGGTTTGTATCAAAAACTGCCGCAAATTAAGCGTATAAATTTAATTTTTCAAAAGGGCAGAATATAATATTGCTATTTTTTTAGCAAAAGAAGGTATTTTTTAATTTAAAAACTACTGTTTTTCATGAAAATACAATAATAATTTTATGATATAAAAAAATAAAAATTATGTTACTAAATTAAGTTTTGTCTAATAGTGTCACAATTTATACGAAAAAAAAGGGAGTTGTTGTTTCAAAAAGAAAGAAATAGATACAAAAAAAACGTTAAAATGAGCAAAAAATTAAAGTTTTAAGCATTAAAATAATAATAAAAAAAATTATTACTTCTTTGTTCCAAAAAAATAAATCCTGTCACATTTCTAGGATTCGTTATTTTTTATAAAAAATATGTGCTACTGTACACTTTTAATTTTTGCACTAATGGAACAGGTAGAATATAACCTACTCATTTTACTCGTTAGTTGATGCACCAAATAATAAGGCTATCTGCAGATAATACGATAAGAGCTTTCAGAACTTGGAGTTCTAAAAGCTCTTCTGAGTACAAATCATTTAGTAGTTAAGTGCGATTTTCAAGACTTCTTCCATTCGTTCTACATAATGAAATTTCACCCCTTTTATATAATTCTCATTAATTTCGGCTACGTGTTTTTGATTCTCTTTGCAAAGAATAATCTCTTTGATGCCTGCTCTTTTAGCAGCAAGAATTTTTTCTTTAATTCCACCTACAGGAAGGACTTTTCCTCTCAAGGTAATCTCTCCAGTCATAGCCAAATTAGGTTTGACATTTTTACCTAAAAAAGCAGAAGTAAGCGCTGTCAACATCGTAATTCCAGCTGATGGCCCATCTTTAGGAGTTGCGCCCTCTGGAACATGTATGTGAATATCTTGTTGCTCAAATAGATTCGAGTCGATGCCTAAAGAATCTGCATTAGCTTTTATAAAACTCAATGCCGTCTGAGCAGATTCTTTCATAACTGCTCCTAAGTTACCTGTCAGTTGGAGATTCCCTTTGCCTTTATTCAAACTTGCTTCAATAAAAAGAATATCGCCACCTACTGAGGTCCAAGCTAGTCCAACCACCACACCAGATACTTTACTTCTCTGATATCTATCTCTTGAAAATCTCACTGGTCCTAAAATTTCTATAACGGCTGATTCCGTAATCGCTACATTATAAGATTCCTCCATAGCGACTTTTTTGGCAATTGCCCGCATCACCCCTGCTACTTGTCGATTGAGTGAACGTACACCAGACTCTCTGGTATAGTCCTGAACCAGTTGTTTGATGACCTTAGGAGATATTTTAATATCCTTTGCTTTCAAGCCATGCTCTTTTCTTTGTTCAGGAATCAAATATTTTTTAGCAATCTCAATTTTCTCTTCTATAGAATAACCACTTACAGAGATAATTTCCATCCGGTCTCTTAGTGCTGGCTGAATAGTATTCAATGAGTTAGCTGTTGCTATGAATAAGATTTTGGACAAATCAAATTCTACGTCCAAATAATTATCATGAAAAGCGGTATTTTGTTCTGGGTCTAACACCTCCAACAAAGCAGAAGACGGGTCTCCTCTAAAATTGGACCCCACTTTATCTATCTCATCCAAAATAAAAACTGGGTTTGCCGACTTTACTTTCTTTAGTGATTGGATAATACGGCCAGGCATTGCTCCGATATAAGTTTTTCTATGCCCTCGAATTTCGGATTCATCATGCAATCCACCTAGAGACATTCGAACAAACTTTCTTTCAAGTGCATTCGCCACCGATTTTCCTAAGGAGGTTTTACCAACACCAGGAGGGCCAACCAAACAAATAATAGGCGCTTTCATGTCTCCCTTCAATTTTAAGACCGCCAAGTGTTCCAAAATTCTATCTTTCACCTTTTCTAAACCAAAGTGGTCTTTATCCAACACTTTTTTGGCTTTCTTGAGGTCGAAATTATCCTTTGTGTAAATATTCCAAGGCAAATCCAACATCAGCTCCATATAATTGAGCATCACAGAGTATTCTGCTACTTGAGGGTTGAGTCTTTTTAATTTTTTAAGGTCTTTATCAAATGAGTCCTTCACTTCTTTGGACCAGTTCATTTTAGCTGCTCTGTCCTTCAATTTGCTATATGCTTGGTCGTTCGGGTTATCTCCCAACTCTTCCTTAATCGTTTTCAACTGTTGATTCAGGAAATAATCACGCTGCTGCTTCTCTAAATCTGTTCGGACCTTATTTTCAATTTTATCTTTCAATTGCAACAATTGCAATTCAGAATCCATTTTTACCAAAACAGCTTCTGCTTTTATACTTAAATCACTTATCTCTAAAATGGTCTGCTTAGCAAGCACATCAATACCTAAATTAGAAGTGATAAAGTTTAGTAAAAAGGAACCGTTTTCTATGTTTTTCAACATCACTGATGCCTGAGAAGGAATACCAGGAGCCAGTTTTATTATTTGCTGTGCTAAATCTTTGATGGAAGAAATAGTCGCAGCAAATTCCATTTTATTAGTAGCTTTAATTGTACTAATTTGTTTGATTTTACCAGATAAAAAAGGTGCTTCTTGAGTCAATTCCTCTAAAGAAAATCTTTGTTTACCTTGCAAGATGGCTGTAGTCGTTCCATCAGGCATTTTTAAGGTTTTCAAAATCTTAGCAATGGTCCCAACCTGAAACAAATCTACTTCACTAGGGTCTTCGGTCTTGGACATTCGCTGAGACAAGACTGCAATCAGTCGTCCATTTTCATAAGCATGATGTACCGCTTTGATAGACTTGTCTCGCCCTACAGTGATAGGAATAACAATCCCTGGAAATAAGACCGTGTTTTTAAGTGCTAATATTGGAAGTTCATTAGGAAAGTCCTCTGTTAGATTCAATTCGTCATCATCTTCATTCATACTCAAAAAAGGCATAAAATCTCCTTCTTCATCAATACCTTGTGGATAAAAAAATTCTTTAAACATATATTTTATATAGTTCGCTATTTGCGATTTTTAGTCTGCTTGCCAAAATGGCAGCAAGATACAAAACATCTTGATTATATAGATGAGTCCAATATTATGCCATACAAAAAAGTATGACAATAGCGACAAATATTTTATCCTTAGGTCAATTGTAAGACTAAAATTTTAACAAAATAAGTCAAAAAGGCAGGTGAAATAAGTTGAGATTGTACCTTCAAGGTGTCCTTGCACTTTTATCCGGCTTTCATTCAAGTATTTCTTACTTAAAGATTGTATATTTATGGTTCAAAAAAAATTACCCCTCCACTAACAGAATTATTAGTGACGACGCAGGAATAAATTGCACCATATTACTTGTTCTTATTTCCTTCTAAGAATACTTAAAAAAGCCTTATGTAGCACGGCTATATGCGGTTTTTGAAGCATCCTTAGAAAAAAAAATAACGGCGCACTATGGCTCACTTTATTTCTACCTCGTCACTTAAGCAAAATAAAACAATCTAAGGGACACGAAAAAAATAAATTTACATATTGTCGGCATAATCAACGAACAAAACGGTTCACTTCAAGAGACTTTGTTGATTATGCCGACTTTAAAAATAGGTAAATTTATTTTTGTCCCACTACTAAGTAACGAGTAAAAAACAACTAGTGCATTTATGGCTGTCAAATTTTGAATCATACTGCGTTAAAAATGCTCACCGATGCTAGGCATCGTCTGTGCTTTTTGCCTTGTCTGATTCAAAATTTCCCTTGCCAAAATGCACCACTTATTATTTGCTCGTTACTAAAGTACTCAATTCAAGTATAATTACCTCGAAATTTATCTAGTGTAAAGGAGGTTATTGTATAATTAATTAGTCTTAAATTATTTTTTATTTCCGCCCCATTACAACCTCCCTTAAATCGATTTTAACACTATTGAACAAGTCTACTCAATCTCCCACAAATTGAACTAAAATGTTATTGGTAAGAACAAAACAAAAAGCAATTTTCTCCTATTTAATTATTCAGCTACTACTTATTTTGCCACTTACGGCTCAAATAACAGTGGACAGATTTATGGGCGTGAATACCCTAAGGGAAGACCCTGTAGAAAAGATGAAAGCAGTGGGTTTCATTAGAGAATATCATTCTTGGTATTTAAATGAAGGAAATCCTAGTTTAGTATTAACGGACTACTCTCCAAGTTATCCAAATGCTATCTATCGATGGAATAAAACCTATCAAGACCTTAGTTACACTAGGTTTGATGAGTTTTATAAGGAAATACGTAATGTTCATGACATTCAAATAGCCCCTTCCTTTATAGGAAATTTATTTCAAATAGTAGATCCCGATAGATATACCAGTGAAGGGGATAACAATATCATTCAAGAACAAATTCCAATAGCTAATGGTGCCAATAGTTTAGACCCTGCCTCCTATAAAGCCCACGGTGCATATTTATTTCAATATGCAGCTAGGTATGGTCACCAAGTCTTTCCTTCCAATACTTTTAATAACTTAATTGTTCCTAAAACACACCCTGAAGAAGTTCCACAGACAGGTCTAGGAATCGTAGAATACATGGAAAGCTGGAATGAGCAAGATAAATGGTGGTGGCAAGACAACTACCCCAACACCTATTTCACCCCACAGCAGTACACAGCAATGCTTAGCGCGGACTATGATGGCCATGGCAACACTTTAGGAGCTGGCATCGGTATAAAAAATGCTGATCCAAATATGAAAGTGGTTATGGGTGGTTTGGCAAGAGCAGATTTAGGCTATATCCGTGAAATGGTCGCTTGGGCAAAAGCAAATAGAGGCCCATTGGGTGGTTCTGTAGAGGTGCTCCCCTTTAATGTTTTGAATATTCATCATTATATTGGTAATAATGAAAATTTTCTACATTCCTCACAAGGAGTCAGTCCTGAACATGCTGGTTTGCGAGAATTTTTAAAAACCTTTGATGCGTATAGAGATTCTCTTAATATGGCTATGGGGACTAATTTGGAATTGTGGCTGTCAGAATTTGGATATGATACCTATCTGCCTGGTTCTACTGGACAACCCATAGTAACTGCACCGCAAATCGGTCCTAATAATTCCTATGAAGTACAAGGTCAATGGATTACTAGAATATATTTAGAGGCATTAGCAGCAGAAATCGACCGAGCGATGCTTTTCTTTTTGCGAGATGAACAGACTCCATATAATGGATTGTACTCTAGTAGTGGCCTTCTAGAGAGTGCTGCGAACAACCATAAACCAAAAAATTCTTGGTTTTATACCTATACCATGAAAAATGTGCTTACGGACATGGTATTCGATGCTGATGTATCGCCATGCAGTGATACCACCTGCGTAAGAGTTTATAGATTTAAAGAAATCAATAATGGAGCGAAAAAAGTATATGCTATTTGGAGTCCAACCTCCTCAGCAAAGATTGTCAATTATCATTTCAATCACGAGGACGTACAAAATGCCCAATTAGTACAATTGGAATTGCCCAGCATATGGGGGAACCAATCCACTATTTCACAAGCTAATCCCAGTTTGAGTGTTAGTGAAAAACCAATGTTTATCATAAAAAATGGCAATTACTTCACTGCTCCAAGCAGTTGTGCCGCCAATCCGATGGTAGAAAATCCAACTTGTGGGTCATTGAATGTTCGGATAAATGCAATGAATGCTAATACGAGCTATCAATTATGGCATATGCCGGGAAATTCACCATCATTAACTTTTGACCACCAATCAGCTACCTTGGTAAATGAAGCTATTTCTGCAAGTGATTCTGTAATTACCGTAACAGGATTGCAGGCCAATCAATCTTATACTTTTTTTCTGTTCCCAGAAGGTATTAGTGCCAGCGAAACTAGTAAAATTTGTACGACTACAGGTTCTACTACTAATAGTACTTGCAAAATAATAGTAGACCCAAGTTGGATATATGATGATTATAAAAACCACATCAATTCAGACGGATTGTTTGACAATCAAAACGACTTTGATCCTATGTGCAATCCCAATGAAGGATTTCCTAGTCAAAATGATTTGTGGGGATTTAATTTTGACATGACAGATAGCATGAGTCTTAGTCTTGATTTACAAAATTATTATCACATAGACGCATTCACCTTGCACGACGAAGGAAGTCGTGGTTTTTTCACTATTCAAATCGCAGATTCGCCCAATGGCCCATGGACTACGGTGACTGATTATCTAACCATAGCATATAATAAATGGGTGACGCTTGCCAATGTCATTCCTGCTCACAAACCCATTCGTTATCTGAAATTTATTGCCGAAAAGAATGATGCGGCAAAAGTCGGTGAATTGTATATCTGCGGAAGATTGTCGGATTATAATCCCGACATATTGCCAGGAGTTGGTGTCAATGGCTTGGTTAAAAATATAACTTGCGAATCCTTGGATTTAGAATGGAAGCACCCATTTGATGATGATATTGCTCATTATAAAGTATTGGAAAACAATATATTTTTAGAAAATGTGCCATTCGAAATGGGTACTCAGACTCATTCTATAAGCAATAGAACCGAATTAACCAACTATAATTATGCAATCATCACTGTAGATAATAATGGGCAAGAATCAACGGATACGCTGAAATTATCGGCTACAACCTTAGGGGGAATTAGTCAGTGTATAGTGCCACTGAATACCTCCATGATTTTTGATTATTTTGAAGAACTTGGAAATGCGGAAAAATTAGTTGACCAACAAGGAACATATGACCCATTGTGTAATCCTTATACTGTCCCAAATAATTTATGGGGCGCTGACTATACAGATTTTACTTCAAAAGAACATGTCAGCATAGATTTACAAGGGTATTATGACATAGATGACATTATTTTACATGATGGAGGTGGAAATAAAGGACAGATTAAAGTTTTCTTTGCCCATTCTCCAAATGGTCCTTGGATAAATGTCATTACTTATGACGCCGTAAAATTTAATGATTGGATTACCTTTAATGAACCTATTCCAAATGACCAATTGGTTCGTTTTATCAGATTTGAGGCTAGTGAAGACAATCATGTTGCAACAGGAGAAGTTTTTATTTGTGGGACACTCGACCCAAGTTTCAACCCTGACTTGCTGCCCGGAGTAGGCACTAATGGTAGCATTTCAAACTTATCTTGTGATTCTGTACACCTGAAATGGGATGCACCACTTGGACAATGACATAAAAGAGTATAAAATAATAGGCGGCCCAAATCCAGTGTTTACAGATAGTCCAGAAATTATTATCAAAAATCTGCAAGAGAATACCAACTATATTTTCAAAATAATAACTATCGATAATGCACTCAATGAATCCACAGATACACTCCGCATCACCGCTACAACATACATTACTGGCGAATGTAGTGTGAACTGCAATCTTACTTGCCCCTGTGCAATTTGTATCAGACCAAGTTGGTTAACAAATATTCAACCAACAATGCCATCTGGACAATTCGATAGCGAAAAATTGGTCAATGAACAAGATTTAGTTCCATTTTGTGGAAGCGATGGCAGTAATATCAATCAATTTTGGGGATATTCTTATAACCCCGCTACCCATGCACCGGCAGAAGTAGAAATCGATTTACAGTCAACCTACGAAATAGACAATTTTCATTTCTTTGCACGTGGAGGCGGAACGGTCGGCTATGTAGAGATTGACTATAAAGACGAAAATGCCCAATGGGTTCGAATGGCCAATGACAGTACTGGAGGAGCAAATGGGTATGCATGGAGAACCTACGAAAATTTAAATATCACTACTCAATATTTCAGAATTCGGCTATTAGATGATAATGCAGGTATAGGAGAAATAGGAATCTGTGGCCAACAAATATGTCCTGACATCATTGACCTACCTAATCCAATAAGCGCCTCTAGTACATTTCAAGCTAACATGATTACGTCTAGTGCAAGCTTAGGAACTGGACTAGCTATTGAGTATTTAGCAGAAACATCTATTACACTTAAACAAGGCTTCCATGCGGTCGCAGGCGTAGATTTTTTAGCACGCATAGAAGATTGTGCCAATAATTTTCTCAACCAAGAAGCATTTTATTCTTTTTCAACTATAGAAACATCCAATCAATTTTCTGTAAAAGATAAGTTAGAAATTTATCCAAATCCATTCTATAATAGCACTACCATATCCTACCATATAGCAACTCCAGCTCCTGTCAAGCTTGATATCTATGATACAGATGGAAAAATTATTAAAAATTTAGTGAACAATCAATTAGCCAATCAAGGCAGTTATCAAGCAGTGCTTTCTAAAGAAATCGTAGCCAGTGGATTTTATATCGCAAGAATAACCATCGGCGACGAAGTATATGCCAAAAAACTAGTGGTATTGGATTGATAAGGGACACAAAAAAAATAAATTTACATATTGTCGGCATAATCAACGAACAAAACGGTTCACTTCAAGAGACTTTGTTGATTATGCCGACTTTAAAAATAGGTAAATTTATTTTTGTCCCACTACTAAGTAGAAGAGTCGATTAATTCGATAAATTTCTTACCATCAAGCTGATAGTATCGGGTGTGGCTTGAATGATTTTTTTGCCTGAATATGATTTTGCAAAAATTACTGGATTACGACCCATCATCAATTGATTTTAAAAGGCTTTTTCTTTACCATATGTTCGTCAAACAACATCAAATACTGGAAATGTAAAAAAAATTACAAAAAAAAAATTATGACAGACTACATAGGCACATTTATCGTTTAGTAAGTACTTGAGAGCGTTGGATAAAAAAAACCTTCGTTACAACAAATAGAACATAATTGAAAGAACAACCGATTTTAATAAAAAAATATAAGTCGATTCAATACACCTTATTGGATTGGCTTTTTTTATGGTAAAAGTAAGGAAGGATACAAAGGCGGAAAAAAACAGTTAAAGAAATGATATATTAATCAGTGAATTAATATATTTGCAGCGCAAAAATTGAAACAGATTTTTTTCAAAAGAGTTGAATAGACTATTCGACCCAACCTGCACAGCGGAATTTTCTCAACGCCTGAAGCACTAACGTATGGTTGTGACTGTAAATAATCGAAACATAAAATTTAAACAAAAGAAAAGCATTAAAGGTAAACAAGCTAAGTTTTAATTTTCTGATTTTGTAACTTACAAATAGCAATAATTTTAGTTGATATACTAAGATGAGCATACGCACACCTCCTTATTTTCGTATTTGCCTATTTTATTTAATGTAATTACAAGAAACAGCTTGGATAAATAAATTATCCAATAATCGTGAATCGACAAATTTAGTTATTGATACTATAACCGAGCAAAAAAGTAAATAATCATATATCCCATGTTCAAACTGATCTCTTTTTTATGCTTTCTCTTCATTGCGCCAAGTCTATTTGCGCAGCAATTGCCCTTATTTTCTCAATATCAAGATAATTATATAGCGATCAACCCTGCCATGGTTAGTCGAGATTATTTAATCAATGAAGATAATTTGTCTTTTGGGGCTTCGCATAGAAACCAATGGACTGAGTTTGAAAATTCTCCAAAGACACAATTAATTCGAGGAGAATATCTACACGATAATGAAAGTGGCACATTTGGGCTTTTGACCGGAGGGTATTTATTAAATGACCAAACGGGCCCTACAGGATTGACAGGGTTATATGGGCGAATTGGGGGCATCATAGGAGACCCTTATTATGGCGGCATTGCTTTAGGATTAAGTTTGGGGGCCGTGCAGTACAGAGTAAACGCTAGTGAATTGAATTTGAGAGATGAAGGTGATATTGTAGCAGCAGACAATCAGACGCAAATCTTCCCTGACGTGGGATTTGGTATATATTATTATAAAAGGTTAGAAAGTGATGACTTGGTCTATGCAGGGGTTTCTATCCCACAAACCATAGGCTTGGATACAGAATTTCAAGATGAAACAGGAAAATTTTACTTAAAAAGAATGCAGCATTTTTATGCGCAAGCTGGGATGTTTCATTTTTTGAGTAATGACAATAGTTATTTAGAATTGGCAGGATGGGCTAAATATGTTAAAGGAGCACCAATTAATATCAGTGCCAATTTTCGGTATCAGACGGCCTCTGCTATCTATATCGGAGTAGGTGGTTCTACCGCAGGCAGTGCTCACGCAGAAACAGGGGTACTTATTGGAGAAAATGCAGGTTTTAATAGTAATATTCGTATCGGATATGGCTTTGATTATAACTTTAGTTCATTCGGGCCATCAGCAGGTGTAACACATGAAATTAGCGTATCCTATTCGATTCAGAAATAAGCATAATTTCACTTTAAGAAAAGCAACAAATTTAATAAAAGTTCTACCATATATAATAACGTCCATGAACAGGTATTTAAAAATTGTCTTCACAAGTGTTCTATTCCTATCAGCAATTATTAGTGGATTTGCACAGCCTTCTTTAATTATTGATGACGAATCTGCTCCAGCCAATAGTCCTGTTACATTAGATTTCCGAGCTTCGGATATAGACAGACTAAGCCAGATGCATTTTTCCGTAAATTGGGACCCAACAAAACTAGTTTTTGAGGAAATCATCTCAACAAATAGTGATTTCTTTTTCAATCTTGATATTAATAATTTTGATTTAAGTGATGTCAGCAATGGTAATTTAGTGCTAATATGGAAAGACGAAGGTCCTAATCCAATTGCAGATATGATAGAACCTGGAATGCTTATTTTTCGGGCGACTTTCAAAACCATAGGAAATGAAGGAGACGAAATAACCATTAATTATGGCAACACCCCTGAGCCTATCGTGATGATAAGAGGCAATGGTACTCCTGGAAGTGGATTTGATTCAGGAAGTGCCACTTTTTTATTACCAGGAACCATAACATTGGATAAAGAAATTCCAGACGTAAACTTCACGCTTACACCTGAAAATAACCCTGGAGTGCTTTGTAAAGGAGACCAAGTATGTTATGATTTGAAGGTATCTGGTTTTGACAGTCTTTTTGTGATGCAGTTTATTATCAAATGGAGTGGAAGCGTTTTGGAATTTAATAGCTTTAAAAATTTTGGCTTAGAGAGTTTAGATGAAACCTCTTTTTCTGTAAAAGGGGATGACGAATCTACCCCAGAGATAGAACCTACCGATAGTGTAGCTCGTGCCTCTTGGCTTCCAAGTTCAATTGAAGGTTTGACTAATGGTATATCTCTTCCAGATGAAACATTATTAGCGACATTGTGCTACGATGTAATAAAAGAAAACGCCTCCACCACATTAGAAATGACGGGCGATGTGACTACTCCAGAAGAAATAGTGAATTATTTAGGTGAATCGCTCGACTTAGTAGCAAATACTCAAACAATCACCACAGCAGATTGTACTAACCTAATTTCCTTCTCCACCACCTGTCAAGATATCCAAAAAGACGAAACTGTTTGTATTGACTTTAATACTTCTAATTTTACGGATATTATCGAAGCAAAATATACGGTACTTTTCGACCCTACAGTCCTAGAATTTGTCAACAGTGACAATTATAATTTACCCAATTTTGATGCATCCAATATCACCGTTAATAATGGTGTCTTAACTTTAGATTGGACAGATGCAAATGGCGTGACTTTAACAAATGGTACCTCCATATTTTCAGCTTGTTTCAAAGCAATTGGAGAAATAGATAGCACCAGTAGTTTACAATACTTAGATTTACCAGGGAATGGATATAATATAACTAGCAGTTCTCAAAGTCTGGAACCCACCTTTGCTAACTGTGACATAAAGATTTTACCACCCACCCTCTCCATTACCGCACCAATGGTCACTACCCTACCGAACTCAGATATTTGTCTAGAGTTATTAGTTGAAAATTTTCTAAATATTGGACATATCGAGATGCCTATAGAATGGGACCCAACGGTATTAGAATTTGTTGAAATCAAACCCACTGGTCTGACAAGTTTGACAAGTGACAATTTTCAATTAAATAATGTAGCAGATGGTAAATTAGAGTTAGAAACTTGGGATAGTCCTTCACCAGCGGGTATCACTTTACCAGATGGCGCTGGTATTTTTGAAATATGCTTTAAAGTAATTGGTAACTTAGGAACGGAATCACCTGTTAGGTTCCCAGAGTCCGATAGCAACCCTATTTTTATACAAAATATTAATGACCAAATACTTGAGATAAACAGCAATGATGGGCAAGTGACTGTAGAAACCTCTGGATTAGTGATAAGCAATGATACCAAAATAGCACAGAGAAATACTTCCTTCTGTGTGGATATTCAAGCTAGTAATTTTAATAATCTAGCAACTGCAGGTTATAGTCATTTGTACGACCCTACTATTATAAGATATGATTCCGTACAAATAAGTGGAGCTATTCCAAACTTAGTTCAATCACAAATAGTCTCCTCTGAGGCAGGTAATATTAGTGTAAGATGGGAATCAGATGACAATACGAATGGTACAACAGTCGCAGATAGCACCACTATCTATTCGCTGTGTTTTACAGCAATTGGAGGTTTAGGAGCTTGTGCAGACTTTAGTGTTGGAACAATCCATGATATAACGACTATCGAAAGTGCAGGAGAAAGTATTGGTGTGTATGATGACACAAAAGACCTCTGCATTGATAACTTTGGAATGACACTCATTGATACCCTCAGACCAAGCTGTGCAGGAGGTGATGGACAAATAAGGTTGGCGGTATCTGGAGCCGAAAATGAAGCATTCATCTATTTTGTATTCAAAGACGACAACCAGATTGTTTCAGGTGCAGATGTAGAAAATGACAGTATTATTCTAACAAATTTAGATGAAGGAGCATATTCTATTCGAATCAATTCTACCACAGATGTTACCAAATCCGAAGAAAGAAAATTTAATCTAAATTTGACGGAAGCAGACTATCCAATCCTTAATTTAGGAGGGGATATAAATGCTGGCTGTGTGGAAATGGATATGCCTATCTCCATTTCACTGGACGGAAGTAATTTTACTTTACCTGCTAATGGGGGTAATCAATATACCACCCAGTGGACCGCTATAGGGATGGGACAATTAGTAGATAGCACCGCCAATCAAGAGATAGCTACTGCGCTAAGTGCTGGTCGATATATTTATACAGTCAATATCACTGATAATAACTGTGCAACATCTGACACAATAGATGTATTAACCGCACAACCACCAAGAGTAGAAGTCATTAAAGGAGGCATCTTAGGATGCACTAATGATACACTTGAATTGGGAATAGAAGTAGTAGACGAAAACCCTAATAACACCTATACTTGGACAACAGATGACGGTAATATTCTTTCTGGAGAAAATTCTTTTACCCCAGTAGTTGACCAAGAAGGTTGGTACACATTCACTGTTTTAGATACGACAAATAACTGTAAAGGTATTGACAGTACATTCGTTATAAAAGATACAAGTAAACCAAACGCAGAAGCAGGACCAGTTGTAGAAATAGGCTGTGATGATGGGTTTGTTGCTTTAGTTGGGGTTGGTTCTGTTGGTGCCCAAGTAGCGTGGTCTACAACTGATGGTTCTGCTATAGAGAATGCCAATCAGGAAATAGCCAATGTAACAAGAGTCGGCACTTATATTTTTACGGTCACCAATCAAAATACCAACTGTCAGGCTACAGATACCACAATGGTAGTTGCTGATGAATCTCTACCTGTAGCTCGTGCTGAAAGTCTGGCAATCATAGGATGTGGAGCAGAAGATGTAAAACTAGATGCCTCAGAATCTTCTGATGGAGACATTTTTTCCTATCAATGGAAAGGCCCTAATAATCAAGATATATCCATAGAAGATACCATCAGAACAGCTGAATCAGGAACTTATCTATTTATTGTGACCAATGAAGAAAGCCTCAATTGTAATGCAGATACAGCAAGAGTAATGGTAACAATAGACAAAACAGAACCGGCAACTACTATTTCTCAAGGTTTGAACTTAGGCTGTCAAGCAGAATGTTCTCCATTCGCTGCAATAGTACCAGAAGGCGACCATTACACCTACCAATGGGAAACAACTGATGGCGTTCTATGTGGAGGGGAAAATACACCAACAGCAATGGTCCAATCAATTGGCGTGTATCGATTAATCACAACAAATTTAATCAATAATTGTCAAAGCTCTACTGCAGGTATTGTAGGTGGCGATGGCACTGAAATAGTAGCTGACCCAGGGCCAGCTCGTCAAATAGATTGCCTTAATGAAATAGTTACCTTAGATGGAAGAGGATCTGATGGTGCAAATGATATGGGAATTACAAGCTTCTCTTGGACCACAGAAGATGGTACAGAAATATCAACTGAAACAACAGTTGAAGTTACAGAGTCCGGCGAATACACCCTAAAAATATTAAACTCAGAAACAGGCTGTACGGCTATTGGCAAAGTAGCTATTTCTAAAAATCAGGAAGCGCCAAAAGCAGAGGCAGGTGCAGCACCACTAATTACTGGTTGTGAATTTCCAAGTGGGAGAACACTCAACGGAAGCGAATCTGAAGTTGGTGATGATATCACTTATGCATGGGCTTCGACTAGTGGAATTATTGTAGGAGACACCAATGTTATCGAACCAGAAATTGCCAGCCCAGGTATCTATGTTTTAACGGTAACCAATACCACTAATGGCTGTTTTAGTTTTGATGAAGTCATCGTGCAAAGTGATGTTATCATTCCAAATGCCAATGCTGGAAGTGACAAACAACTCAGCTGCGATGAACCAACAGCAACGCTTGCGGGTATTAGCGAAACATTATCACCAAACAGTACAATCAATTGGACAACTTTAGATGGAAACATCATAGGAGAAACTAACCAACTTTCTGCCAATATTGATGCTCCAGGAACCTACACCCTCACTATTACTAGTCAAGATGGTTGTGAAACATCGGATGAAGTCATCGTAAATTCAAGTATAGATGCACCAAATGCAGATGCTGGTCAAGCATTAACTATTAGCTGTAATAATAGTGTAGTAATCAATGGAACAGGAACCGCAGGGGACAATATTGATATCGAGTGGACGACAACAGGAGGTAATATTCTTTCAGGAGCAAATACTTACACGCCTGAAGTTAATCGAGGTGGGAGTTATACGTTGACCGTCCTAAATACAGATAATAATTGTAAAACCACTTCCTTGGTCATTGTTTCTAGTACAGAAGAGTTACCAGAAGCAGATGCTGGTTCAAATCAAGAAATATGTACCAATGAAGCTGCTTTAAGTGCTATCCAACCAGTAGGTAATTACACTGGAAATTGGACTACCTTAGAGAATAGCCTGATTGTAAATCCTAACGAAGCCAATAGTATGGTAGCAGATTTGGCAGAGGGTGCTAATACCTATATCTGGACACTGTCCAATGAAATATGTGGTGCTTTTAGTGCAGATACCGCTATTATCAATGTGCCAACTTTCCCTAATGCGGTAGATGATGTTTTCGAAATTCAGCCAGACCAAAATTTAAATACCATTAATCTAATAGCTAATGACCAGGTCAACTCTGATGTATTTAATATCAATATTCTAGAACAACCAACGGCTGGACAATTAAACGATTTAGGAAATGGCATTTTTGAATTTATTACACCAGCACGTTATTTTGGTGCTCAACAATTTCAATACGAAATCTGTAGTGCTACTTGTTCAGAATTATGCGCCATCGCTAATGTACGAGTAGTCGTACTGCCAGGCGAAGGTGTGGATACTACTAACACTGTGCCTAATGCAATTACGCCAAATGGAGATGGGATGAACGATATATTGCTAATAGATGAACTAATCTTTGACGCATTAGATTATCCAAACAGTGAGTTAATCATTTTCAATAGATGGGGTGACGTGGTTTATAAAGCCAGTCCATATAACAATGATTGGCAAGGAACTACTACTAATGGAAATGAATTACCACAAGGGACTTATTATTATATTCTTCGATTAGATATTGTGGAAGGGGAAGTGATGAAAGGAGATATCACGATATTGCGATAAATAGAGGCAGTGGGCAGTTGGTAGTGGTGTACTTGCCCACTGCCTACTGCCCACTATAGAGTTGACTACAAGCAAGCCTCATTTATACCAAGAATAAAATGCTCTACCACTCCAATCGTCTGAGCAGTTTCCGCTCCTTTAAATCCTTCAATCAACGAATCTTTTAAACGCAATTCCGCTTGTTCAGTTAATTTTTGTGCAATGGGTAAATACGACCAATGCCATTTTTCTTCATTATAGCCATTCGGTCTTTTATTGTCTTTAGGAGAATAAGGTTGGCAAAAGCCAAAAGTCGCAGCATTTTCCGTTAACCAATTATAAATTTTCAAGCCCTCCCCTTTTTCAAAAAAATCATTTGTAAAGGCATTTAAATCCATATCGGTTCCCCAATGATGACGAGAGGTGCTAGGCATGGAGCTCCATTTTAGAATCTTCAAAGCACGTTCGGTAGGGCCAGGAGTTGTCTTGGCTAAATTCTCTTTGCTTTCATGCAAGCGAGTTCCCATCCATTTTCCTTCCCAAATTCCCTTTTGAGCCGTAAAATTTCTGGTAGCCGACAATATTTTTAAATCAATTCCATCCTTTTTTGCAGCATCATGCATCTTCAAAAAAGCTGCATATGTTTCTTTTCTTAACCATAGATTTTTGCGGCCATTCGCATATTTAGGGGCTACTTGGATAAACTGCTTATGCTTGGTCGGTTCAAATTTCCCCATAACATAATCCAACGAAATAGTAGTATCTATTTTAGGTATTGGGCTTACAGCTTCTTGTTTGGCTGCTTTTGTCTGGTTTAAGGCAGTCGCTTTTTCACTGGGCGCCTTCTGGGCATCCATTTTAGCCTCAGCTGCTTGTGTACAACTGGCTAACAAAAAATGGCTAATTAGTATTCCAAAAAAAAGGTATCTCATAGGTTGGTTATTTTTAATTTTACTAACATCAAAAGTAAATAAATTATCCAAATCCCCATTGTAGAAAGCTTCCTCTTAATAAGAGCAGGTCTAAAATTCCATCAATTGGCTACGAGTGGCAAATTTTGTTTATTTGAAAATATTGGTCTTCGACAAATTCTTTGGTCAATAGATTTCCTTTGTAGTGGGACAAAAATAAATTTACATATTTTAAAGTCGGCATAAGTGACGACGCAGGAATAAATTGCACCATATTACTTGTTCTTATTTCCTTCTAAGAATACTTAAAAAAGCCTTATGTAGCACGGCTATATGCGGTTTTTGAAGCATCCTTAGAAAAAAAAATAACGGCGCACTATGGCTCACTTTATTTCTACCTCGTCACTAATCAACAAAGTCTCTTGAAGTGAACCGTTTTGTTCGTTGATTATGCCGACAATAGGTAAATTTATTTTTTTCGTGTCCCTTTGAGCTAATGCTTTGACTAATTTTTAGGGATTTGTCGAAGATTAGAAAATATTAGAAGTATCTAGTGGTTCAAGAACTAAATTCTTGAACCACTAGGTTCATCTTATGTATGAAGGCATTAATATTCCGTTAAATCCCCGTATAAGTAAACAATTATCCCTAATTTTCGGGTTTAATTAGTAATCTATTTTTATAGCAAGTACTTGGACATAATTATCTTTAGAAATAGAATGAGGCTATTTTTTTGACAGTTTTTCTTAAAATTTTCTTTAATAGCCTTCGCTATTGAATAAAATTTTAAGGAAAAATAGCGTAAAAAGAGACCATTATAGACTAAAAATATATGTGTCCAAGTACTTATTCCTAACGAAAGAGATACTTGGAAAAAACAACACCAGACATGGCACCGCCGACAGTGGACAAGCCGCTGTGGAATCGACTGTTAAAAGTTGGAGGGTGGGTTATTGCCATTTTCATAGGTTTGTTTATTCTACTTTATTTTATATTGCAAATAGACGTTGTCCAAAATTACGCCTTAAAAACTACCACAAAATATCTTTCTAAAGAACTCAAAACTACCGTAACATTAGACCACATTGAGCTCGACTTCTTTGACAAGTTGGTTTTAGATAATTTTTATATAGAAGATTTTCATGGAGATACCTTACTTCATAGCAAGAAGTTGACCGTCAATCTAAATACCAATCTATTCAGACTCATTCAAAAAGAATTAAAGGTAGATGATTTTACCCTATCAGGAGCGAAATTTTTTATGCGGCGATATCCAAACGAGCGCAAAGACGAATTCATGCAATTGTTGGACAAATTAGCAGGAGAAAAGAAAAAGGAACAAGCCAAAAAAACTTCAAGCAACCCATTCTATTTAGCGGTCGATGCGGTACATTTACGCGATATCGAATTTATAAAAGATGATAGTGTTGGAGGAGAAGAATTACGCATTGCGCTATCAGAAGGAGCTATTTACGTAGACACCCTCAATCTGGTAGAAAAACTAGTGGTAATCAATAAAGTAAAGTTATCCAATCCATATGTGACCCTGATTAATTTTGCAAAAAATCCTCTTGCCCCTTTACCCGTCGATACATCCGCAGCAGCATTATTGCTAAAAGAAACTGAAAAAGATACGACTATAGCAAAAAGTGGTTTGTGAATATGGTCGATTTTGAATTGGCAGATGGTATTTTTATTCACCACAACTACAGAAATGCGCCAATTAAAACCACACGAACTGACCAAATAGACTATGACCATTTAGATGTCTATGACATCAATATAGCAGCAGCGAATTTCACCATCCAAGATTGGGTATTCAAAGGAGAATCTAAAAATTTATCTTTAAAAGAAAAGTCTGGTTTTGTATTGGATAACCTTTCGGTAAAAAATGCTACAGTAGCGCCTAGAAAAATAGAGTTATACGGGATGGCCCTAATAACTCCCTATTCTAATTTGGGAGATACCTTAGTGATGAAGTTCAAGAAATATCCTGATTTCAGAGATTATAACAACAAGGTGTATATGAATGGCGATTTTGATAAAGCTCACATAGCCATTAGGGACATTATGGCATTCGCACCTGAATTGGAAAGAAATACATTTTTTGCCCAAAACAAAAGTGAAATTATCTACATCGATGGAAATTTAAAAGGGCGAGTGAATAATCTAAAAGGACGAGATTTAAATCTACGCCTAGGGAAAAGCATGCAATTAAAAGGGAATTTCAACTCAAGAAATTTAACAGAAAGTGATGAGACTTTTTTGAGTTTAAAATTGGAACAATTATACACCAATATGAATACCCTACGTCAATTAATCCCCAATTTCAATCCACCGTCCAATTTTGACAAACTAGGGAAATTATATTTTGAAGGACGTTTTGATGGCTTTTTCAATGACTTTGTAGCAGATGGAAACCTTCAAACAGATTTAGGGCAAGCGGCAATGGATATGAACCTAAATTCCAAAGAAGGCATCGAACAGGCCCAATATTCTGGACAATTATCCTTAACAGATTTTGATTTAGCACGATGGACTGATAATCCTAATTTTGGATTGGTGACTGTGAGTTCTAAAGTATATGACGGGGTGGGATTAACACAAAGTACTGCTTACGCCAAATTAAATGCTTCGATAGATAACTTTGCTTTTAAAGGATATAACTACCAAAACTTAACTATCGCTGGCGAAATAAATGATAATCTATTCATTGGAGACTTTGGCATTAAAGACGATAACATCGATTTTTTATTTGATGGAACAATAAATTTTGAAGAAAAAATTCCTGTATTTGATTTCAAAGTAGATATTAACCGAGTGGACTTAAAAAATCTAAATTTAATAAAAGAAGATTTTATCGTAGCGGGAAATATAGACATGAAAATTAGAGGAAATAATGTGAATGATTTATTAGGTCGAGCTACTTTGCATAAAGTAACGCTTATAAAAGACCAAAAAGAAAACTATGTTATTGATTCCCTTAAGTTTTATTCCGCCATTACAGGAGAGCAAAATAACCGAAAAAAAGCTTGGCGAGTCAATTCGGAATTGTTTAAAGCCAACCTAGTAGGGGATTTTGAAGTGACGACGATTGGGGAAGCTATTTTACAACATATAGAAAAAAATTTTACAGGCTATGCCGACCGATTTAATATTCGTAGCAAAAGAGACACATCCGTAATAACTAATGAGTTTGACTTAGCCTTAGAAATTTTTGATACTAAAAATTTTACTTATTTAATTGATGAAAATTTAGACACCCTCAAAAACGTCAAATTAAACGCGTATTTCGATTTTGCCAGAGATACTTTATTAGTTGATTTGGACTTACCAACCTTCAAATTTGCCAATGTAAATACCCAAAATATAAAACTAGTAACAGGCGGTGGCAAGAAAGAAGGAAAAATAGATTTTTCAGTCAAAAATACATCTATTGGCAATCTAAATTTTGATTTCCTCTCTCTCCTTACGTACATAGAAAATGACTCTGCAACGTTTAATTTGAATGCAGCGGACTTTACAAACGAATTAGACAAACTCAATTTGGAAGGGAAATTTTCTATGATTGGAGACCAATTCAATATAGCCCTTTTGCCTACGAACCTGGTCATTCTGAATACCATTTGGAATATAGAACCCGATAATTATTTACAAATAGGCAAAAATTTTATTCAAACACAGAATTTCCAAATTTCTCAAGGCAACCAAAAAGTAGCTATCAACAGCTTGGTTGACAAAGGATTATTATTAGAAGTGGAAGGGTTTAATGCTAACTACATAGATACTTTATGGGATTTCGACAAATTGGATTTTGAAGGAGATTACCGATTGAATCTGTCCATTAAAGACATATTTGCCCTAGAGGATTTAGGACTCAGTGTAAAGGCCGACAATTTCAATATCAATTGGGATAGCTATGGCGAATTGGAATTGAACGCTAGTGCTAAAAATATAAAAAGTAAAATCGATGTGCTATTGACTACCAAAAGCGGAGAACGGACAATGACTTTAGATGGTTCCTATAATCCACCAAATATGGATATAGAACCTCGGACTTTGGAGAATAGTCCCAATTTCGTCAATCTAGAAGTTGATATTAATAAATTCCCTTTACACCTAGCAGAGTATTTTGTACGAAGTGGTATATCTGGAACCTATGGGAATATCAATGGAGAACTGACTTTAAATGGTTTGTTAGAAGACCCTAATTTGGATGGCAATTTGAGGATTTACGATGGTGGCACCTTATTAGAATATACCAATACCCTTTACACGATTAGAGACGAAACCGTAAAGATGAATAATAAATGGCTGTTAGACGCTACGGGAGGGACTATTTATGACGAAGACAACAATGCTGCAACAATTACTGGGGGCATCACTCATGAATTTTTCAATAAACTTGCCTTAGATTGTCGAGTATTATCCAATCATTTTACAGTTATCAATACCACAAAAGCAGATAACCCCGTCTATTATGGCAAAGGCATAGGAAAAGGAGATATTCGATTTTCTGGAAATTTTAATCAGACAAATATAGACATCAAAGCGACGACTGCTCGTGGGACAAGAGTCTCAATACCCGTAGGAGGAGAAAGCACAGTAGAAGAAAAAAGCTTTATAAGATACGAAAAAATAGACACCGCTGAAGTAGTATTAGCTAAAGAAGAAGAAACAGAAAAACCTATCTCTAGTGAAATCACAGGCATCAATGTCCACATGGAGTTAGAAATGACCGATGCAGCAGAAGTACTCCTCATTTTTGACGAACAGGCAGGAGATATCATGAAGGGGCAAGGCTATGGGAATATCAAAATGGATTTGAGTAGAAGTGGAGATATCAGCATGTATGGCAATTACGAAATAGACCAAGGCGAATACCTCTTTACACTGATGAACGTAGTCAACAAACCATTTGTCGTCAAGCGAGGTGGTACGATTAACTGGACTGGTGACCCCTATAATGCGATTATCAATATTGGTGCAGAATATAAAGGTTTGAGTACCTCTCCTTATAATTTCATTTTAGAATACTTAAATAATGACAATGAAATCAGAACGGAGGCTCGGCAATCAACTTCTGTAGATTTGACGATGGGATTGACGGGTCAATTATTAAGTCCCAATATTGATTTCAGTTTAGACTTTCCAAATCTAACAGGAGAGTTAAAAAATTATACTGACAATAAAATTCGGTCTGTTGAACTGGACCAAAATGCCTTAAATACGCAGGTGCTGGGATTGATTTTATTTGGTGGCTTCTTGCCATCCAATCAAGGTGCTCTTTTGGCAGGGAGACAGTCACAACTAGCTATCAATACGTTGAGTGAACTATTATCCAATCAGTTATCTATCTATCTAACTGAACTTTTTTCTCAAGGCTTAGCGGATATAAATTTCTTAAAAGTTGAAGACTTTGACATTGCTTATAGTCAATACGATGCTGCTACCATTGACAATCCAAATGACTTAGCCACAGGACATGAATTTTCTATTAATCCGAAATTCAGGGTCAAAGACCGATTGATTTTCAATATCGCAGGAAAGGCTCATTTAGGAGGCGGCTATGTGGTCAATAATAGTGGAGACGCTTTAGTAACAGGTGATTTTATTATCGAGTATGAATTGACAAAAGACCGTCGCTTGAAAATCAGAGGCTACTATAAAAATGAGCCAGAAATCATCGGTGGTCGAAGAAATAATGCTGGTGTGGGTCTTACTTTCCGCAAAGAATTTAATACTTTTAGTGAACTGTTTTCCTTTATGAAACGGTCTGGGAAGACGCAGCCTGTAGCTCCGTCTAATAAGAAGGGGTTAGGCAAAGAGTAATTATCCTTTCTTCGTATCGCCATTAAATCGCCAATCAAACAAAGTAACTAAAGCATTAAACAAGTAAAAAACATATTTAGCCACATTCGCTATATTCAGCTGCATAGCGTTCTTTACCAAATTGATAATATTATAAACTACCCAACTCAGCCACGTTTCTTCATATTTAAAAGCATTACAGAAATTTCCGCCAAGGGAAAGTCCAAAGCCTAACGATACCGTTATCAAAAAGGCATTATCCGTTTTTCCACCAAATAAATAAGCCCCCAAATATACGAGACCAAAACCAATCAGCATTCCTACCCCAATAATCACATAATACCATATATCTCTTTTCCTAAGTCTTGCGCCCTTGGACCAACGGTAGGTCGCCAAATTGTGAATCATAAAAGTCACAGGGTAGGTAATCACCGCAGAATGATTGCCAAATAAATAGTCTAGTACACCAGAACTTATCGTGGTAATAATCCCAATGATATTCCCCCAGTTATTTTGTTTCCCAACTAGTCTGGTCGCCAAAACAGAAAAAATAGCCGCAATAACCGACAAAATGCCCAATGGAAAAGCACCATTCCGCACATAAGACCCTAGTTCAGCTATAGGAATACCAAACTGCATGGCGCCATCTTGGTAGATAGTTCCATGGAAACCTTTGGCAATAGATACACCCAAAATAAGTAGGGCAGCAAAAATATCGATGTAAGAAGACTGGACTATCTTACGAACTGTTGGGTATCTTAATTGGCTCACGATATAAAGGTGTTTGCAGCTGGCGAAGCGCTTGGGGTAGCTTCCTTCTCCGCTACTGAATAATTTTTAAAAAAGTGAATTTATAAAAATGTAGCCGATATACCCTATTTTTTTATTATGTTTAGCAAAATTTTTGTGATTTTTTCAACAGTATTGAAAGTACCGTCGAATTCATTCGACGATTTACGGAACTAATAAATCCTATAAAATGAATCTTTTTGCTACCATTTTTTCTTTTTTGGGACTTCTTTTTTTATTGCATAGCTGTCAATCTACGCCAGTCGAAAAAGCCAAAAAACCAAATATCATATACATCCTAGCCGATGATTTAGGCTATGGAGAATTAGGCATTTATGGGCAAGAATTAATAGAAACCCCCAACTTAGATGCATTGGCAAAATCAGGAATGCGCTTTACCCAGCATTATACAGGTGCGCCTGTGTGTGCCCCTGCTCGATGTGTTTTGCTCACGGGGCAGCACACTGGTCATTCACATGTCAGAGGAAACGACGAATGGAAAGCAAGAGGAGATGTATGGAGCTATCAAGCCATGTTTGACAATCCATTTTTAGAAGGGCAGCGACCTTTACCAGACAGTATTGTTACCATTGCGGAGCTATTACAAGATGCTGGCTACAAGACAGGTAGTGTAGGTAAATGGGGATTAGGCGCACCAACTACAGAAGGTGTTCCAAACAAACAAGGGTTCGACTTCTTTTATGGCTATAACTGCCAGCGACAAGCACACACCTATTATCCAATGCATTTATGGCGCAATGAAGAGCGACATATTTTAAATAATAAAATGGTCGCACCCAGAGGTAATTTAGCCGAAGATGCGAATCCAAATGACTCCACTAGCTACGCTGATTTTAGATTAAATGACTATGCCCCTACCCTAATGCACAACGAAGCATTGGGTTTTATGGAAGCCAATAAAGACCAGCCTTTTTTCTTATACTATGCTTCTCCTATCCCACATTTACCACTGCAAGCACCAAAACGTTGGGTAGATTATTATCGGAAGAAGTTGGGTGAGGAAGCACCTTATACTGGTAAAAGTTATTATCCAAATCAATATCCTAAAGCTGCTTATGCAGGAATGATTTCGTATTTGGATGAACAAGTCGGAGATTTAGTAGCTAAGTTGAAAGAAATGGGAGTTTATGAAAATACATTGATTATTTTTTCAAGTGACAATGGTCCAACCTATACTGGTGGAGCAGATACGCCATTTTTCGACAGTGCCAAACCTTTCAAAACAGAATATGGATGGGGCAAAGGATTTACACATGAAGGAGGCATTCGAGTGCCAATGATAGCTAGCTGGCCTGGCAAAATCCAAGCAGGAAGTCAATCTGAGCATATTTCTGCTTTTTATGATGTCTTGCCTACCTTGTGTGAAGTGGCGAGTCAACCAATTCCAAATAATACGGATGGTATCAGTTTTTTACCTGCACTATTACAAAAAGACCAAAAGGCACATGATTATCTCTATTGGGAATTCCCTGCTTATAAAGGACAACAGGCCGTACGTATGGGCAAATGGAAAGCTATTCGAGCCGATATTTTCGAAGGGAATATGGATTTGCAATTATTTGATTTAGAAAATGACCCAAGAGAACAAAATGATGTGGCAGCATCCAACCCTGAAATAGTGCAAAAGATAGAAAAGATTATGAAAGATGCGCATATTCCTGCTACTATTGAACGATTTAAAATTGCGGAATTGGGGGATTGATAAATATGGTGGCAACAACTTGAATCTACCAACTCATATAAAATTCCGAATCTCATTCTCCTTACTATAATACACCAAAAAATCTCGAATAAGCTGCCATCCACCACGGGTCTCAATAATCCATGACCATTGACGTTTTGGTTTTTGTAATAATTTAGTTGACCGATTATTTCCGATAAGTAACAATCCAATGCCTCGGTATTTACAAACTGAAGTCAGCAACTTTTGTTTTTCATTGGTGAGTGCCTCAAAAGCATCAGTAGAAAAAGCTAACCATTGCTCATTAGCAGGATATTGCTTTAGCTGAGTAATTACCTCTATGCTTTGATGGCGATAATTATTAGAAGTAAATAAACCAAAGGCTAGACCTGCACATAAACACCAGATAATCGGCACAAAAATTTCAACATTTGTTTGTCCTTGCAAGGCTAAATAAATCATACCAGTAGCACAACACAAGAACAAGCTAAATCGCAAACTATTCAACATCCATCGGCTCCAATCTTGATATGGCTTGATAGCTGGCAATGTCTTTATAGATTTTGCTTCCATCGACACGACAAATGGCTTTCCTGTCAACCTACTTTGATATGCCAATAAACCATCCGCTCTTTTTCCTCCATATATCCGCTTAGTCCGTACTTCTTCAGACGCAAACATCCGTCTTCGGAACAAACGATTGTCGTAGTAGGTTGCTAAAAAATGCATCGCCTCTTTTTGTACTTTTTTTTCTACAAGCATTAGGGGGTATAGCGTTAATGAGATTATAAGATTCAATGAGGTAGCTCCGACAAACTTGATATACTGCAAATCACCTACTGTCAAACTACCTACACTCTTCAAAAATGCAACAATCAAAAATCGTGTTCGTAATTATTTCATATTAACAATTATTTATATACAAAAATCGTGTCAAAATGAGTGATGTACTAGGAGTTGGTTCAAGAGTAAAGCATCCAGCCTTTGGATTTGGGGTTATTATTAGATTGCATATTGCTGCTTATGATGTTTGTTTTCAGACCTATGGTATAAAGTTGGTTGGAAAAGATTATGATAAATGGGAAGTAATAGCAGCTGAACTTGCAGAAACGGCGGTAAGTTATACAGAGGCAGAAAAGTCTTTGGTGAAGATATTGCGAAATTGGTCCGATGCGACAGAAATCGTGCCCTTATCTGATAAATGGAAGGGAGGAACGATGATTTTGAAACCAGAAGACCCTGATTTACAAGCCAAAGAAGTACCTATCGAAACTTTTTTCCATAAAATTGTAATGGTACGTGACCGAATAAGGGTAATGGAGCAACGAATAAATGCTAGTAAAAAAATGAGTGATGAAGAAAAAGTGAATTTACAACAATACATCACTCGGATTTATGGCAGTTTGACTACGTTTAATATCCTTTTCAAATATAAACAAGATAGTTTTGTAGGTGAGCGTACGAAGTAAATGGAATACAATAACAATTATACGCCTCTATCAATTTTATTGATTAGTGACGAGGTAGAAATAAAGTGAGCCATAGTGCGCCGTTATTTTTTTTTCTAAGGATGCTTCAAAAACCGCATATAGCCGTGCTACATAAGGCTTTTTTAAGTATTCTTAGAAGGAAATAAGAACAAGTAATATGGTGCAATTTATTCCTGCGTCGTCACTTACCATCTCTTTCAAACCAAAAAAGGCAATCTCGTAACGGAGATTGCCTTTTTATATGCAGATTCAGCTTTTAGCTAAAGTCAATTACTTCTTAGCTGCTTTCATTGCTTTTTTCATCGTACTACCAATTTCTGCTGGAGTAGCTACCACATATAAGCCACATTCTTCCATAATTTTCATCTTAGCTTCAGCAGTATCTTCTGCACCACCGATAATAGCACCAGCATGTCCCATTGTACGTCCAGCAGGAGCGGTCTTACCAGCAATAAACCCAACAACTGGCTTAGTACCATATCTTTTGATATATCGAGCGGCTTCTGCTTCCATACCTCCACCGATTTCGCCAATCATAATGATGCCATCTGTGTCTGGGTCATTCATTAATAACTGTACCGCCTCTTTAGTCGTTGTTCCAATAATAGGGTCACCACCAATACCGATACACGTTGATTGTCCCATCCCTGCTTTAGTAACTTGGTCCACTGCTTCATAAGTCAATGTACCAGAACGAGAAACGATACCAATTCTTCCTTGCTTGTGAATAAAGCCCGGCATAATACCACATTTGGCAAGTCCTGGAGAAATAACACCTGGACAGTTAGGCCCAACTAGTCGACAAGACTTGTCTGCTAAATAAGCTTTCACTTTTACCATATCTTGAACAGGAATACCTTCTGTGATACAAATAATCACTTTGATCCCTGCATCCGCAGCTTCCATAATGGCATCCGCAGCAAATCTAGGAGGCACAAAAATAACAGATGTATTTGCTCTTGCCTTATTCACCGCCTCTTGTACGGTATTGAATACTGGTTTATCCAAATGCACTTGACCACCTTTACCCGGTGTAACACCACCAACAACGTTGGTACCATATTCAATCATTTGACCCGCATGGAAAGAACCTTCCTTACCTGTGAAGCCTTGAACAATAACCTTAGAATTGCTATCTAATAGAACAGCCATATTAATTTATTTTCAGTTTACTATTTATGTAAATATTACTTTGCTTTTTAAAAGCAGCGCAAATATATAATATTTTGTAATTTTAAAATAATCCTTATTATTCTTCTTCTCGAAGAATCACAAATACATCTTCATTTTTCTTTTTCATGAAGTATTTCTCTCGAGCAAACTTCTCTTCGTTTAACTCTATATCCAAGGCTTCTTCCTTTACTTCGCCAATTTTCTCTTCGTAGAATGTTTTGTCCGACTTCAATTTGTTCAATGATTGTTGTAATTTATATTGAGTCCACATATTATGTTTATCAATAAAAATCAGCCAAGCAAAAAAGAAAAACAATACCAAAAAGTATCGATTTCTTAATGGTGCAGGAATCTGCTTGATAATTGGTTTAAAAGGATTATTTTTTCTTTTTTTCGCCATAGCATGGAATTTAGTCCAAATTTAGCAAAAAATTTAACGATTGCGGACCATTCGAATCATAGAATACTGCTCAATCGACATAGGACTCATAGATTAACCTAATAATGCACGACCTGGATAAATTCCAGAATCCCCCAACTCTTCTTCAATTCTCAATAACTGGTTATACTTAGCGATTCTATCAGAACGAGAAGCAGAACCTGTTTTGATTTGTCCTGTATTTAATGCTACTGCTAAATCAGCAATTGTGGTATCTTCTGTTTCGCCAGAACGGTGGCTCATTACACTTGTGAAACCATTTCTAGTTGCCATATTTACAGCGTCGATTGTTTCGGTAACAGAACCAATTTGGTTTACTTTGATTAAGATAGAATTAGCACTTTCTTCATCAATCCCTCTTTGCAAACGTTTAGTATTTGTTACAAATAAGTCATCTCCTACTAACTGTATTTTCTTTCCTAATTTCTTATTCAATGCCTTCCATCCTTTCCAATCATCTTCATCTAAACCATCCTCGATAGAAAAGATAGGATATTTCTTTGCCCAATCTGCCCAATAAGAAACCATATCTGAAGAAGATAATTTATCTCCTGTAGATTGGTGAAAATGGTATACTTTTTCTTTTGAATTATAAAATTCAGAAGCCGCTGCATCCATAGCAATCATCACATCTTCGCCAGGTTTGTATCCTGCTTTTTCAATTGACGTCAATACAATTTCTACTGCTTCCTTATTAGATTTGATATTTGGTGCAAAACCACCTTCATCCCCTACATTGGTTGAATATCCTTTTTTCTTTAGTACCCCTTTCAAACTATGGAAGATTTCAACCCCCATTCTCAATCCTTCAGAAAAGAAATCTGCTCCAACTGGAACTACCATAAACTCTTGAAAATCAATGCTATTATCTGCATGAGACCCCCCATTCAAGATGTTCATCATTGGTACAGGTAGTACATGTGCATTCACACCACCAATGTAACGATACAATGGTTGGCCTGCTGCTGCTGCTGCTGCTTTGGCAACAGCCATAGACACTCCTAAAATAGCATTCGCACCCAGCTTAGCTTTATTTGGCGTACCGTCCAATTCAAGCATTATATTATCAATATAAATCTGCTCAAAGATGTCAACACCTATTAATCCTTCTCGAATAACTTCTTCGATATTCTTACATGCTTTTAAAACGCCTTTCCCTAAAAATCTATCTTTATCACCATCTCTTAATTCTACCGCTTCATACTTACCCGTAGATGCACCTGAAGGTACCGCAGCCCGACCAAAATGGCCATCATCCGTTAACACTTCTACTTCTACTGTTGGGTTTCCACGAGAGTCTAAAATTTCACGGGAGCGAATATCTAAAATATTACTCATAATTATTTTTTTAAGGTTTTTTATCAAATCGATTACCTACCCAATAGGTGGAATTGATTCAATAAGGTTATAATAAGTTCTAAAACAAATTTGGTTATTGGTCGAACTATTTATAATCTACAAACTATTTATTCTTATCCATCATCTCAATAAAGAAATCAAATAAGTATCGAGAATCATGAGGTCCAGGAGATGCTTCAGGATGATATTGCACTGAAAAGGCATTTTTTCCAATTACTCTAATTCCTTCAATTGTATCATCATTCAAATTCTTATGTGTAATTTCTACTTTATCACTATTAGCTATAATTGCATCAGGGCTAACGCCAAAACCATGGTTTTGACTAGTAATTTCAGATTTACCAGTCGTTAAATTTATTACAGGATGATTAATTCCTCTATGTCCGTGGTGCATTTTATAGGTTGGAATATCTACTGCCAAAGCCAAAATCTGATGCCCTAAACAAATTCCAAACAAAGGTTTATCTTTTTTCAAAATTGCTTTAGCAGTCTTGACTGCGTATTTCATTGGAGCAGGGTCACCAGGACCATTCGATAAGAAATATCCATCAGGATTCCATGCTTCTAATTCTTTGAATGAGGTCTTTGCTGGAAATACCTTAACATAGCAGTCCCTTTCTGCAAAACATCTCAATATATTTTTTTTAATCCCAAAATCTAAAGCTGCTATTCTATATTTGGCGTCTGCATTCCCCAGTGTATAGCTCTCTTTAGTACTAACTACAGAGGCCAATTCCAAACCATCCATATTTGGGACTTTCTTCAATTGCTTCGTCAATTTTTTTACATCTGTTGTATCAGATGAAATAATTGCATTCATCGCACCTTTACTACGAATATGTCTAACAATAGCTCTAGTATCCACATCGGAAATTCCAACTAACGCTTCATTCTCAAAATATGTTTGAATAGACATATCTGCTTTTGTACGAGAGTAGTCGCGAGTAAAATTCTTACAAATCAGACCTGCAATCTTAATATTCCCAGACTCTGCTTCTGTTTTTTTAATACCATAATTTCCAATATGTGCATTGGTAGCGACCAATAATTGGCCAAAATAAGAAGGATCAGTAAAAATTTCTTGATAACCGGTCATTCCAGTATTGAAACAAATTTCTCCTGCGGTGGTTCCAATTTTTCCGGCAGATTTTCCATGAAAAATGGTTCCATCTTCCAATAATAAAACGGCTGGTACTTGCTGCATAGCATTTGAACTTTAAAGTTAGAAGTAGGGCTTATTTTGGTTAGATATTTTCTCATAAAACAAGTAAGAAAGAATCTTGTTTTTTGAAATCGGCGCAAAGATAAGGTTAAAGGAGGTATAAAAGAATGATAAGGCTGTTTTTTTTGAGAGAAGTGTGGTGGTAGTTCCTCATAAAATAATCAGTTATTTACCCTCTTTATAAGTTAAGGGAGCAGGTAAACTGTAAGTGACGAGGTAGAAATAAAGTGAGCCATAGTGCGCCGTTATTTTTTTTTCTAAGGATGCTTCAAAAACCGCATATAGCCGTGCTACATAAGGCTTTTTTAAGTATTCTTAGAAGGAAATAAGAACAAGTAATATGGTGCAATTTATTCCTGCGTCGTCACTAACCTACCCATTTTACTCGTTAGTTGGGTATCCTATTTATTTCCTACTCCCTAAAAGAAAATAAATGATACCTGCAAATAAAAAAGAATCGACAAAATGCGCATGCGTGAGTTGAAATCCGTCAAAATAAGTACACAAGGCAATCATAGAACTAATGCCCCAACTAATAAGCCCATTGATACCCCAAGATTGGATTTTGTCTAAATCATATTGCTGCTTTCTCAACCAAAAAAAATCCAACAAATATATAGCAGAAATAGAGGGCGTAAAAACACCTAAAAAATCTAAAAAATCAAACAAGTAATTCGAAAATTGGAACAATGCCAAAATTGTCCCTAACATACTCGTAATTAAACACATGGTTTTAAACGTCCGAGTTGTTTCTACCGTTGAAAAAGTCAGCACTGTAGAATATAAATTAGAGGCATTTGTGACCCATGTAGAAACAAATAATAAGACAAAAGCCGGCAAGATTAAACCTAGCGAATTCATTATTTTGATAATGTCCACTTCTCCTGTTTTTATGGCAGTAATGGCACTAATGATGAGGACGAGTGGCGTACCAATGATAATGCCCAATACCGCAATTAGACTTTGTTTGTCATTATAAATGAATCTTGAAAAATCTGCCATTAAAATAGGGACAAGAATGGAAGAACCGATTAGTACCGAAGTTGCATCAAATAAAGACATGTCATTTTCAGGGCTTGGTAGATAAGCCCAAAGATTGGTCACTTCTGTATCTTGACCTAATGCTTTATACGTCGCATAAAATAAAAATACGGTGAGTAATGGTACCGCAATATTTGCTAACTTTTCAAGACTTCTAATGCCATAAATAGTTGTAATGGTAATAAAAACACTTGTAAAAACAACAACACTCCAAAGTGGAATGGTAGCATCAAAGACTAGTCCCCACGTTTCTTGAATGGCTTGTGCCAATAATTCTAAAGCTACAGAAAACCAGCCTAGCAAAATTAACCCGATTATAAAGTTGATGATTTTAGCACCCTGTCCGCCAAAAGGAAACCGTAGAATCATATAAGTGGATAACCTCGAACGATTACCTACTATAGTAGTAGCAAAACATAAGACGGTTAATACCACTGTTGAGATGCCATAAGCAACAAGTGCATCTTTTAGTCCAATCGACAGGGCAATCTCTGCCCCTAAATACATAATGGGTAAGCTAAAACCCATCCCTGCAAGGACTAAAGCAATTGACCAACCAGAAGTAAAGTCTTCTGCTTGTACTTTTGAAGTGGTATATTGGTTATTTTCTGACATGCTTTAGTAATTTTCAATTCTTGAAAATGCTTATTTTTTTTGACGCTGAAGGGACGCTGACTTTTATGATTTTTTTATGTTTTCTCCTCTTTATTAGCAAAACATAATTCAAACATATCTTTTCGAAAGGAAAACATATCAAGTCATAACTTCAAACAGCCTGCCTGACGGCAGTCAGGCGTCCCTCAGCGTCGAAAAAAACCTGTATATGCATCTTTTTTGACTTTACAGTTCAGCTAAAACAGTTGTTAAATACGTCCAAAATTTCTGTGTAGAACTAATTTGTAAAGCCTCATCTGGCGAATGTGCACCTGTTATATTTGGCCCAAAAGAAATGATTTCTAAATGCGGATAGGTCTCAGCTAAAATGCCACATTCTAAACCTGCATGAATGGCAAAAATATCGGGTGCTTTCCCATATAATTCTTCATACACCTTTTTCATCGTGGCAAGGGTTTTGGTATTAGGTTTAGGTTCCCAACCAGGGTAAGGACCAATTTCTGTTACTTTTGCATTGATGGCTAAAAAGCTACTACGAATCCCATTCACTAAATCTGTTCGCTCACTTTCGATAAAACTACGGGTATGGCAACTGATTTTATAGTAACCGTTTCCTAACTCAATTTTGGCTACATTATTAGAACTCTGCACCAGATTATTTAACGCTGGCGTCATTCTATAAATACCATTTGGACAAGTATAAATACTGGCGATTAACGATTTTTGTAGGGAATCAGGCAAAACAAAAGATTCCTTTTTTCCCGCAGTAAGTTCAATTATCAAGTTAGGGTCACTGTCTCTATTTTCGTTTTGCAATAAATCCGTCCAGAGTAATACCTCCTTTTTTAGTAATGAAATAGCAGCTTTTTCAACACCAATAATAGCCGTACATTCCCTTGGAATAGCATTCGTGAGACTTCCACCATTCATTGAACTGATTCGAACGCCAAATTGCCTGTCAAATTCAAACAATAATCTATTGAGCAATTTGATAGCATTACTTTTTCCTTTGTGAATATCTACGCCTGAATGACCTCCTGATAAGCCCTTGACACTTAACTTGAAAAAAGAAAAATTAGGCATCAGTTTATCCTCATAATAATCCCCCTCAATTTCCACATCTACACCACCTGCCGAGCCAATCGTCAAGGCATCATCTTCTTCCGAATCTAGATTTAATAAAATATCCCCCGTTAAAAATCCTTTTTTCAAACCCATTGCCCCTGTCATACCAACCTCTTCGTCTATAGTAAATATCGCCTCGATTGCAGGGTGCGCTATATCATTGGCTGCTAAAACAGACATAATAGCCGCTACGCCAATCCCATTATCTGCTCCAAGCGTAGTGCCTTTTGCTCTCACCCAATCGCCATCAACGTACATATTGATGCCTTGAATGGCAAAATCAAAATCCGTATCGGTATTTTTTTGATGCACCATATCCAAATGTCCTTGCAGGATAATGGTTGATTTGTTTTCCATCCCTTTGGTAGCTGGCTTTTTTATAAGGACATTGCCGATTTCATCTACTACCGTTTCCAACTCTAAATTTTCACCAAATGCCTTCATGAATTGGATAACTTGTTCCTCTTTTTTGGAGGCTCTTGGAATGGCATTTAATTGACTGAAATGTTTCCAGATAGGAGTTGGTTGGAGGTGACTTAAGGTATTAGGCATGAAAATATTTTGTGTCTAAAGTAATTGCCAAACTTATTTGGATGATTCAAATTATACAGAATCTGCCGAATAAATTTAGAGTTGTATGAAGTCTTGATAGTGCTTATTTTTTTGACGCTGAAGGACAGTGATTATTATAATTCTTTTATGTTTTGTTCTTCTTTATTGGTTAAAACATAATTTTCGTAAGAAAACATAATCAATCATAATTTCAAACAGCGTCCTGCCGGCAGGTTCTTAGCAATAGCGGTGCTATTACTGCAAAAAATGCCTAGTCTTGGCACAAAACCCGCTCGACTGCGCAGCGGGCGAGTCTTTATCTCCAAATGGCGGACTTATTTTTTGCTCGTTACTAAAATTTTCTCCCTCTCCCTCAATCATGGAAATTTAGACATGCTCTTAATCCTTTTTCACTTTCAAAAGTACCCCATAAAAAACCAATCCTGCTAGAAAAGCATCAATAAAAGAAATTGTCGTCAATTGAAATAATCCATTATGCGTAGCAATCGCCACTATAGAGCTAGCCCCCCAAGCTAATAATGCTTGCCAAATATAAGCTGGTAGTACCTCGATTTCATTCACGTCATATATTCCTTTACTAACAAAAAAATAGTGCAGGATAAATATAGACGCTAGAGAAGGAACAACTAGACTCACAAAAGTCAGCATATCAATAAAATAAGTTGAAAACCCCATGATAGCGAGTATCGTAGCAATAATACTCGAAATCACACCGATTGCCCAAAATTTCCATTTTTTATTAAGGGTAGAAAAAACGAGGATGGAGGAATATAAATTAACGACATTGGTCGTCCAAGTAGAGAAAATAAGTATAAAAAAAGCAGGTAATGTTAAACTTAGTCCAATCATTATTTTCATAATATCTTCTTCTCCTGTGAGAATAGACGGCGCTGCTCCAGCAATTAAAACAAAGGGTTGACCTATGGCTAATCCTAAAGCTCCCAACAAGGCATCTTTATCTTTTGCCGCAAAACGGGAAAAATCAGGCATAAAAACAGGCATTAAGATGGAGGTTCCTGTAATGATAGAAATTGCCTCTAATGTGGTCATTTCGCCATTCCCTGAAAAAGTCCAAATTTTCTCCCAGTTCCCTGGTTCTTGCATGGTGACATATAAAATGTACCCCACAAAAAGGATTAAAAAAGGAACGGCTACATTGGAAAATTTTTCGATGACTCGAAAACCAAAAATAGTTGTCAAAGTCATCAATAAACTACTTGCTAAAATCAATATCGTTATAGGAATATCAATATTCAACAATTCTATAAGGGCGTCTGATAGTGCTTGTCCAAATAATTCAATGGTAATGGCGTACCAACCCAATGCTGGCAAGGCGACTAGCAGGTTGATAAATTTAACTCCCGTCTTTCCAAAGGGGAAATGCAAAATCATGTAGGTGGAAAGTCTTGCTCTCCGACCAATAATAGCTGTAATGGTACAAAGGATACCTAATAGGATAGAAACAAAACCAAAAACAAACAAAGCAGATTGAAAACCTATAGATTGAGTCACATTCGCCCCTACGTAAAAGACAGGAAGTGTAATGCCAATCCCTATAATAACCCCCATGATGCTTAAGCCGCCAACGGTAGCACTTTCTGGTACACGGGTCGTCGTAAAGTCGCTTTGTTCTGCCATTTTTATTGATGAAATCAATTACCGTTTCGCTAAAATTGCATCTGCTATTTCTTTTAAATCAGGATGGCAAACCACGCCATTTTTAACAATTAGTTGCTCATCAAAGTAAATACTCGTCTTGGCAATAATACCATCAAAATGAGATTTTGCAGGCTGACCGAGTGGCGGCATATCAATCGGGCTTGTATGACCGAAACCAAAGTCTACGCCACCCCAAATCCGTTCATCCTCTACGATTTCGCCACATAGTTCATGGATATTTGGATGTAATCCAATCATGTGATGCGATATTTTATACATAT